>JABASH010001334.1:0-27333 GCA_019776445.1 Tomocerus maximus | reverse complement strand
GTAGATTTATGTTCTCTTATCTACAGATAACACAAGCATGTTCTAAAAAACGATCATACTAGCACACTAGAAGTAAAAAACATCATACAAAAGCGCATTCATGAGAACATGGGCTTTATTTTAGCATAAGTAGTTCAAACCTACCGACACAAAGTTCATAGTCCAAAATATCGCGAGTCAGCCTTAGAAAGCGAAAAAAACACGGAAGTTTTATGAAAAGTAAATGTTGCAAATATAAAATGCATCCGTAGTATGCTAGGTATAGTAAAAAAGGTATTTACACAGTCAAAGAACATACCGGGTAATTGTGCATAGTTAAATAGCAGCACACCATGCCAATGAAGTAGGAAAGCTATTTACATGAATTTTGTTATGCATAAGATTGTTTGTTCCTGTCATGTTTTGTGTGCTAATCGATTCTACTGCATGCGGCTAAAGTATACATTAGTAGAAAGGAGTACAATTCGTTGTTGCACTGTGTACACACTACATATTATGCTTGGCCGTATTGCATACAATACGGTTGTATACACGTATCCTGTATGTAAGTGACTAATATTTTCATTCTTTGCTTATCGCTGCATAGTACTGCAGAAGTGTATATGCATGTGTCGACGGGCATTAGTCTAATATATAAGGTAGTAGGAGCAGAGCAGTATTTATGTATAGCTATATGTTATACATTTGCAGTTTTATTCTGCTACATAAAAGGAGTAAGCTATGTCAAATGAAAACGCAGGCAGGCCGCCAAAAATTGTTCTTTTAGTTCTTGGGCTCTTTCTCCTTATTGTTGGTCCCACACCACAGTAGAAGAAGATTGTAGCAAGTGTACTAGATAGTCCGTACTTGGCTAACTATATAATTTTACATTAGTTCTGTAGAATATATAACGTGTTACATTGTAGTAGTACCCATGCAGTTAAGTGTCTAGGTAGAAATGTTATACAAGATGCTGCATTCTGTATGTGCTTGCTTTAGAATAGAGATTAGATGGGAGGATGCCATAATACAGAATCCAGATACACAAAGTATTCTCCTCATGCGCCTCTTCTTAACTCATCTCCTTCCAATCTCATCCACCTAAGAGGAATATAATCTATTCTACCTACACACGGCACAATATACTACAACAACGCTAATTCTACTTACTCCTTGCTCTTCCTTCGGGATATAATATAAACGTAAATCTCTCTCAGACAAGACGAACCCAATAATATTTAGAGCTTACTACATACATACATAGTTCATGGTTTAATGTTCAACTATCTCCACATTTTACACTGCTCAAACAGAAAACATAGACAATCAAGTGTCTTACGACAGACAGAGTGACAGCATCGGGTCTTAATGTAGACACATAACTTCTTCCCTGCATGACTGCACCTAAATTATCATTTTCCACTGTTCTAACATTCCTTTTCACACTACAGATAAGTGAACAGCTGCTAGTAATATTGTATTATTTAGCGCTTAAGTAGGTGGTAAATAATTCATATAGTTGTTACTCTACAAACAGTTGCTAATCGCTTTATTTTATTAGCAAATAACTGTTTGCTGTAATTGCCTGTATAAGTTTATGTAAATACTCTTACGTACACACTACCTATGTATCATCTTGAATGACTTTACTACGTGTGTGCCAAATATAAATATACCTATTAGTAAGAATAAGATAAACAGATCGAAGACCTACGGAGATGAAGATAGCAAGATAACTTGCAGTAGTACATGTATCCTGAACCCTGAGCTGATTTAAATAGAAAAGGTATATAAATTCTAATAAGATTTTCCTCCTGTTTTCTGCAGTCCTTTATGTTGGAGTTGGAGAGGTAGGTAGGTAGACAAATAGTATTTGCAATGCGGACTGTTTTGGATGCTGAAAAAGTAATTAGTTTGTAAATAATTCAACTTACCAAGTCTTCCAAAGCTCCTTGAGAGTCTCTTCTTCAGTTTCTGGACCCTTGACAACCCCTTTTTGGTCTCCCGCATTGTCACAGACACTAAAATAATTAGAAACAGACAAGACCACATTCAAAATCGATTTCAACTACTGTCAACTTAAAAGTTAGTCGAGGAATGTTAATTTCCCCATTGGAGCCACTCACGTCACCATCAACATCAACCCAAATTAGTGTACCTTTGCTTACACCAAATCGACTCTACTCTATCCTGGGTACCCAAAGTAGTTACGGAGCATGCTAACTCGGTTACTTGAGAATGTGAAATGCAAGTACTCAAGTACCCCTATAAAAAGAGGTATATAAGTAACAAATACACATACAATTCGTCTATGTATCAGAGAGGGATTTATCCGCACCCCCTTCCTCTCATGAACTAAATGTTAACATGCATGTACGGCAGTAATTTTTGCAGCTTGGGGATTTTTTTATATTGTGCATCTTGTGGCAAGTGGCAGTATAGAACAGATTCAAGATAGAGTATTAGGGAAAGATTACATTTTTCAACATTGCTTGAATATATAGATCCTTATCGAAAAACTGAGCATCTGTACCTTTTCTACATCTACACGCTTGCTTATTGTGATCTATGTATGTATATGAGTCATTCTGCACCATTGAAACAAAACCGTGTAGTACGCAAAGTACGCATTACATATGTAGAAGCAGGCCAAAAAGTTTAAACACGTGTGTCTGTAAGGCAGGTTTAGTAAATAAATGCAACGTTCGGTTACATCAAATAATTTGAACGTGGTGTGAATGGTGATGGGATGTGACGATGAACCTGGCTGTTAAGTTGAACAGCACATCACATAATCGCATCCACATCACCTCGTTTTCACTTCCCCTTTTACTAATACAATCAGCTTTTCTCAGTTATATTATTATCTGTCTACGTACGCTATGTAGGTAAGTTTTTGAGCAATGCAGTGAGGATATATTGTACTAGTAGGTTGATATATTCTGCTGATATATATTTTAGCCTTCATCCAAATTCATTTCTCTCAACATAATACGATCTCCATGCAGTTCCCATCTCGCCATAAAAACAAAATTACCTAAGAGCTATTTGCAGATTAAGCTAAAGTGTACTGACAGATATTATATATGCCATACTAAAGTGTGCAACAAAATAGAGGACGAAATATGTGAAAATGAAATGATCCAGACGGAGAGTGGAGTTAGCGGAGTATTGTGTAGCGGTAAATGACGGGAGGTCCCTCCCCTCGCTCACTAATTGACAAACTACCCAACCTACGCATAATTAAACATCCCAAATGGCAATAATAGAATACCATAATGTCTTCACTGGGCCACCAACCATCTTTCCTTCATTTAGCTTGACTCCTACTCGTGGTGCATAGGTGTGTGTCTTTCAACCTTGTAGTGTACATACATTAATTATCTATAGCTAGATGTTCCAAGCAAGTAGTTCATTGTTCTCATCATTTGACTTTTTTGCCAATTCAACACGATAACGGGTTTAAGTCTAAGGTATGAAGTACTTTAAATAATGAGGACATTTATTTAGGCACATTTTCTTTTGAAACAATGGACAATATGCAAGAAAGAAGAGACAAGTGCAATTGTCCTATTCATCTCACATTATTTACTAAAAATGGTCATATCACCACGCTATAGCATAATAGCATGCGCTTTAGGTAGAGGGGCAACGCAGTAAAAACTAATTATTATGCCCATTGTGTTTAAATCACACAGATAGATTAGATTAGTCAATCTGTCTACATAACAATAATGCAATGCGCATTGAACATCATGTATTTGCATTCAGAACATTTGCACTGTAAGTCCAATGATTATGTACCTTACCTACATTTAAATAGTGATAATTAATACCTTCATTCATTTTGCCATCTGCATGTGCTTATTGTACATAGGTATATAATCCCTGAAGCAAAATAGTTCCATTGCATTGGAAAGTAGGTATGTAGGATGCTAGAATGTTAAAGTTATACACGAGATAAGAACCTTACCCAATTACGAATGCAACATTGGTACAATGGAACAAAATCGTTATATAATCAGAATAAATTATCTAGTGATAGCTTAGCTTTCAATTGATAAAAATATGTTAATCCAAACGTATGCACAATGCAAATGACCGTTCAAATAGACAAAAGTTATAGCATACCATATAAAGATCCTGGCAATATGGGAGTCACTGAGTTCCGTTCATTACTAAAGATGATGAAAAATGTGTCATTCTTTTTTATGTAAAGAAGATAGTCAATTGTATTTGAAAATAATGGTAAGTGAATAGAGTCGGCAAAAGAACACTGGCTTACAAAAACACTGTGTCAAAACAGTTCAAGAAAAGAATCCCGTTCACTCAAGAAAATGTGTTTTGTTTTTACTGCATTTCCCCGATTCAGACAAGAGCGGAGTGAATGAGACGGAACAGAGAGAACCGTCAAGAGGCAAAAACGGTTTTAGTTCAACTTCAACACAGGTATAACTTCCATGAAGCAGCAAGAAAATTCAATCGCTAAGTATTTAGGAATTCCCAAGAGTTTGTTACCCTCTAATACAACCAGCACTTATTGTTAGCTACCGAGGACTAATTTAATTTTTAACCCGGCTAGATTAAGACTTCCAGATAGTAACTATAATTATCAATTCGCCCTGAGGGATTTTTTGTTAAGATAAGACAACGTGTCTGCATACAATAGAAGTATAAGAGTACCTTTAGAGAGAAGGATTTTTGGCATGACACAGAAAAATCCTGGACAGGAGACAAGAGTTGCTGGCAGACGAACTTCCATGCAACTAATGAAGAAGAAGAGCAAGGAGCACCGAGTTAAGAACAAATTCAGGACAAGACACTAAGAGAGAGTCACTAGCATGTCTATTACAATACAAAGTTATCATTTGTGACGCGCAAAATCCAGTAAAATTGCATGAGTATATCCAGATAGAACATATTAGAGTCGGCTATAGAATAGGCATTACATAAAATCGGAGAGAAAGCAAGTAGGTATTCTTTTATGGACCCAGCAAGAAAGAGCAAGCAAAAGGAGGAATAAAAGAGTAAGACAGTCAACTTGCCTCAGAACAAACGAAACGACTATTCCAATGCTGTACACATTACTATATTAGCAGCGGAGAGTTGGTAGATGTACCTTGTCCGTACATATAACTATTGCAAAGTCATACAGTCTGAAAATCTCAAGTGAAGCTGTTGGCCAAAGCGATTTTGCGCAAAAAGTGGCAACAATCCTCGTCTTTCTTCTGAATGCTGCTGACGAAGAGGCGAGGAGTTTTATCTGCTCTAATATAATGTTCCGCTCAATTCAGTCAGTATATTGCACGTTTACAGAGATAGCTACATAGTACATAGTGTCTACTATCAACTAAGTGTTAGTAAACTGGATTTCTATAGCGTCTGTCTTTCGATTAAAGTGTGTAGGTAGGTATACCAAAAATATCAGCGGACTGAACTCACGTCCCATCAGCTAAAATGATCTCCTTTTGCCTTTTGCTTTCACCGGCTTCCGCTAAAATAATATCTATCTTTCCGTTTGGGCCAGTAACTCTCAACCACCAATTCCTAACAGGGAGAAACAGTCTATGGTTTGCTTAAAGGAACTACTAAACAGTCTGGTGCCCAGCATAATTCTAAGTCAATTGAGTTTTACTTATCTATATGTACCAGTGGTACGTATATGACTGTACAAGAAGACGAAGGGAACTTTCACTCAAGAAAAGGCGACTTTCACTCTCGCATCTCTTTCTTTCTTCCTATTGTGATGCACGCTATTGAATTCTTTACATTACTTCACATCACGTTGCAAAAACTAAGTTCTCGTCTCTCGGTTTGGCTTTGGCTGCCCATGGACAAAGACAAAGTCCCCACGATAAGTTACGCGAACAAAGTACATTACATACGAACATAAGAGCTGAATGAGGACCAAAAACGAACACTGTCGGAATAGGAAAGAAGAAACTGACGCTCTTCTTTCTTCTGTTCAGAGTTCAGTAAATGTGACTTTCTTTTGCCAGCTATCCCGTCTACGAACGAACCATTTCCATCTATCTCAGGATAATGTTAATGCTAATGCATTTTGCGTACTTTTAGTAGCATACTATTTCCTTATAACTTCATCTTATCTCAACGTTATCCCATCCCGTGAGTCTATTTACATCTCAGGATTAATACTTCTGTACTATAGATATATCTTTTCATTTCACAAACCTGCCTATTGCTTTCTAGAGGAGGTAAGTATCTATTCAGAACTCTCCAATATACATCTAATGTGCTGCACGTTAACTTCTATTATACGAAGGAGGAATAATAATAATAATTGTAAAACATACAGAGATACACACATACTAACGACAGACCAGACGTAAAGAAAACCCCAAAACTTTCATAATGGAATTCAAGAACGATATCTTACACTCAGTCATTCGAATAGAACAGACTGGAGATGAGAAAGCATCTCATACATCTTCAACATTCACAATTCAAGCCCCAATGCTCTTTTCCTTAGTTAATGTTAGTGTGTTGCTCTGCGGTGTGCGTTTTCTGCTATAGTAGAATGGAAATGCATCTGTATGTCCTGTACAGGAGAAAAAGCCAAGTTATAGGAAGAGTCTCGTCGAAGACCACCGCACATTCAACATTCAGCTATGTATCTCTCAGTCAGTGTCTACCAAACTGTCTTGTTCTTGTGTGTGAATGCAAACGCAAACTACCGAGGCTCGTGAAATATTCAAAATGTTCTCGTCCCCCCAATCATAATTTTAAACAGATGCACAACCCAAAGAGCCCATCTCATGAATGAATCAAGTGAACTAAAACTGTTCGCTCTCGTCCTCATCGTTCCTTTTTTCCTTCTCTCCAAAGATATAAATATCAGCAAAGTACATATTTCCACTAAAGCACTCCGGTGCAATGCATGCACCAATATAGTACCTACCTATTCTTTAGTACCAACTTAAGCTTATTGTAATGTGCATTACAGACATTCCTTCATTCTTCCCCATACATTTCTCCATATTATGAAAAAATCTTCCATATACATAAATCTTGTTAATTTCAATATCATGTGAATAATGTCATCCTCCGTGCACTGCATATGCACTTCCAGTAATACCACGCTGTGAAATGGTAATGGTAGGTATAGACAAAATTCAATTTGCATTTTAGGAACCACAATACAATAGCTACCTCATTCATTCCAATCTTTCTACGTAACTATTTATATCTCTCCAATTTCTTTAAGATCTATGCCACACTTAAGATGTAATGTCATGTCCAACTAGTACTATTACCCGATTATATTGCTTCCACATGCCTACTAAAATGCTGCCACCCGCCCAATAAATACTTTGCTTCCACTACTACTCTCTAGTCTCTACCTGTATCAGTTATCCAACTGCATTATTACAGACCACTTTTTATATAGTGGTATAAAATTATTTATAGACTTTAGGCCAACCTTGAGTAGTTTTATGTCAGGCGGTTATTATCTTCCGAGGCTACGCAACGCATAACGAATTACAAGTGCTAAACGCAATAGAAAACAAGGTATCCCAAAACACAAAAGTACAAGTTCCACGTTCAGTTCAAGACCCAAAACCTCAAAAACACGAACAACAACTCAGTCGGCATACCCAAGCAACATTACGAAATTACGTAACCCTTTGCAGCAAAGCATTAAAGTCATGAGTGTGACCGAGGCGTTATTCTATGTCGTACCTATTCTTCGGGGTAAGTATATCATTATTAAGTATACTACTAGTAAGTTCCCTCGTGTCGACATTGCATTGGCAGTGCGTGGATGCTCTCAGTTTGTATGAATGTATGTGAATATGGAAGTTCGTAGCCCAATGGTGTTCGTTATTGGAAAATAGCCGGATGTTAGCGACGCTCCTGAAACTCCCGGTGAACAATTCAGACAAAATAAAATGGGAAAACAAACAGTGAGGAGGACCGACCTGGCTCGTCGGGATCTTCCAGCAAAGCAGAGGAGATCGACTCGACTGCCGATATTGTAACAAAGCAAAATTTATCGTTATTACCCTAATAGGGAGAGTTTCTCGTGAGGATTTTATGACGGAAATTTTTTCTTCCCCATTGCCCTTTGTTCAGATCAGACTTTCACTCCACAGTACACACAATGTTAACCGATCCAAGTTGTCCTCATACGCTGCTGCACATGAGAACATTTCAGTCACACCACAATTGCTACATATTGCATCAATACTTCATTGCTCGTGAAAACAAGTTATTTCTTGACTACGGACAGAAACAACACTGTACACCTCGTGTCGAATGGACTATAAATTCCTTCCTAAGTAACGTCTGCCGATCAGACATCCTCGTATTTCTTTTATCTCGTCATAAACATGTCATTTCATATTCAATCATCCTATAAATCAATGCAATGTAAAATTTTCTACCTAATCTTAATATTCTTGGCCATTCCCACTCCCATCACAGACGTGTTAACGTCTAACGTCAAAAGCCCGGACAGCATCATTTGTCATTTCATATTCAATCATCCTATAAATCAATGCAATGTAAAATTTTCTACCTAATCTTAATATTCTTGGCCATTCCCACTCCCATCACAGACGTGTTAACGTCTAACGTCAAAAGCACGGACAAGCATCATTCTTCCCTGCTTGTTCCAGGGTTAAGTAAATGAAGCCATCTAAGTAAATACGATTATACCCAATGCAACACAAATAATATTGACATGATTGAACCTATACATTATGTAAAATGCATATCAAAGTGTTCTATGAAACAAACACAACCTAAAACCTATCCTAAAAAAGTAAGCACCAAACTTTTATAGCATTACTATAATGTATACCAGAACTTACCAGATTTCAAGAATTTTATGATTTGAAAAATAAAAATCTGAGTACGTAATATTATATTCAATGTTGTTGACCATTTTTATAACATTCCACCCATTAAACTCTATCGGAAATTCCAGAGTTTCATGAACCATATTTACTAATTACAACTTGATATGCCTAAACCAAGCTGAGTTTTAATACGCACTGTGGCATATGCATTAACGGAGGGTACAAAACAGTACAAAACCACGCATTGCCTAAACAGACGCTTGCATTACGGATAGTAAATTGTACGCCTAATGTAAATCGACTGAAATGAAAGCTGAGCTTGCTTAGCGTAGTATCCTTTGGATTACAATGTGAAGAGACAACTAAGAGGAGACATGGGATCCCGGTACAATATTTTCTTGTGCGTCATTAACTTGCATAAAGATAAAAGCAAACTCCCCTTGCGTCATTAATTCCTCGTATCACTACCATATCACTGAATGTAATTATTCCAATCAACTGTTCCAAATCAACATCAATTTTATGGGTCTTCACCATCCTTGCTGTTTATCAGTGGTGTTTAATAGCGTCATTAAAATAGTAACTCAAGAACGAAATATGACTCGAATAAACCAATGGCCAGTGCACGGCATATAGTATAATTAGTATAATCATTTTGCTTTAAATGTCTTTTGATAACTAACCTCCTCAGTACAATGTGTGCAAACATAAGTTCACAGAGTATCTATCTTAAGCTATACATAATATTATTATCTGTATGTACTGTCTGTACTATGTTTGTATACCTACACCTACCCCATATAATTTGTACCATAAATGCACTATTAAAATTACATAAAGCTAGACTATGATTGTGGCTTGACATGAATTGATAACAATATTGGCAAACAAAAGGGAAATATGATAGTACCATTAGTACCTACCTAAATTATACTGAGTCAGTATACAGATACACACCGTTTTGTTATCTACCAAGAGTCAATATATGCATAATTATGTAGAATAATGCCATAGACTTTTGAATGATTTCATTATCTCGAGATTCAAACAGAGTTAGCTAGACAAGACTTAGAGTTTTTGGATATTCAGATAATGTTATTTACTCAACCTGATAAATTGTAAATTTTCTAGCATTTCTATGTGTGGGTTCATTAACTCATAATATAACGCAATCTACGCAATACTGAGCGCTGAGGCGTGTATAGATATTTAATGTTTGTCATATACTAAAATGCATGTATGAAAAGGTATGCAACTGCGTATAATCCTTAATTGAAAGTGTACAATAGTAAATAAGTAATATTGCAGTCTACAGAACTACGTATATTATTTAAAATCACCCTTGCAAAGAAGCTGTCTTTCACGCTATATATAAACCCCAAAAAGAGCAAAGAACTCTTGGGCAGCAGATACTGGTGTCACTCTTCTGTCCTGTCAGCAATTTAAAACGACCATCAACTCCTCAATTATAAAGTAATCTGAGTGTCTGCAAGGAGTTGATTACGATGATAAGATTTTTTTTCTTTCAAATACCATACATTCGACCTTTGATGACCTCCAGATTACATGCATGAGCTAAAACGGATGAAGAGGTTGAAAAATCTTCATACAACTGCCACTAACAACTATAGTATTATTTTATTCACTTTAGCAAGACACATAGAAATATTTTTGTAATAAAACTTCGGATGGACCGAGGATCCCAACCATGGAGCATACAAGTGCAAATTACAGATCTAAAATACCTTCAAAAATTATCAAGCACAAACATGCCTTTTTATATGATTGCAAATATTGATTCGACATATAAAGCATAAAAATGTTTCCTAAAGCTCTTTAGATATTATATTATAGATAGATGTGGATGAAAGTATCACAATAAAAACTAAGACTAAAATACTACAAACCCAATTCATTAACTTTTGTCCTTATGTTATGACTGATTTCGTGCAATAGTTGGGGTTTTTTCACTAGAAGCAAGCTAAGTTAAGAAATGAACATGAATAGTTTTATGAGTATTTTATAAGCATATATATAGGAAAAAGCGTGAACGTGGTCAATGATTCTACTTATTTCACTTCATTTTATAGATTTATTTAGTACACCCAGCCAGACCCAGACTCATTCCAGTCATAACATAATCTTTCAACTAAATATATGAAGTATAATGATACATTTTATTTATTTATTTTATTTATTGGGGTGCCGCCCCTTTCAGGCTACTTGCCCATGGGGCCATAATATAATGATACATAGATACATACAATACTTATAATTTTTCATATTTTATTATGATAGAGAACATACATCACTACAACCACAGTTTCTAAGTTTTCCTCTCCAGTTTTCCATTGCGGTTACTAATACTAAAATGCAATAATAATTGAGATGCGAAGGCCAGCATGTAGATACGAATAAAACTCACGGCTAGAATTGCAACTTGGAAGATTGACAGAAAGAATGACAGAACAGAACTCGATTTAGAGGAACTTCGGTCATGAATCATCAAGAAAAACTATTAAAATGAAATATTTTGAAGTGAATCGAGAACAGATTGACAGCTTCATGCAGGATTAACCACTTTGCCTAGCCTATACGACCCACTAAATACGGCACAGATAATAAATCTGATTTATAAACATGTTAACACGTGTAACCTTGTATAGGGTAATCATTTCAAACGTGTAATAGGTACCTAATCGTTAAAACCCCATGAAACTACTTCAGTTTGGTTAAACAGTTGATTTGAAACAACTAAGGTAACAACTTCGTCTGCAAGACTACCTACTTGCGTTAGGCCTGCCGTTTCACTTTTATAGAAAGGAACAAGAAGCAAGAGGAAAATTTGCAATCATGCATTCCTCATGACTCGTCACAAATTTTATGTTCGCCTGACCTACCTATAAACTGTAAACAATACCATTAAAACTATTAATAGTACATTAGTACCACGGTTCCACCACCAACAAGCTGGATTATTTTAATTAGAAGTACGGAGCTACTTGATCAATTAATCAAAGAAGTTCCGCATCAAGTTCGTGGCGAATTATTTTAGAAACAGAAAGGAATAGCAGAAAAATATTTGACTTCGGAAGATTGGCTACACTATGTCCTTTCCATACTAAAATTCATGTTAATGCTTACTAAATGGAAATAGAAAATAGTTGTGATTAAAAACAATGATGTGCATAGTCGATCATTTGTGACATGACGGACGTGAGACTATAACACTTAACACCCATCACTTATGATTCAATTGTAAGGTGAATCCAATTCACCAAAAATAGTTCTGAGGCAGGTATAATAAAATAAAAATACTTGTCCAAGCATTAAACAAATCAATAAATAATTATCCAATAGTTTAATACATTCAAATACTTAATCTGGACCTGAGTGGATGATTTAAATACAAACTGATCAAACTTTATCGCTTACATTTATTTGATTGATCGAAATATTTATACAGCCTTGAAATGTCATGACATAGATTGGAATCTGGACATCTACGTGAATTAATTATAATTCACAAAGCACTGATTAATACTGCCCCGCCTATTGTGGAAGTCTATGTCAGTAGTGAGTTAATGAGTATGAATCATAGTCCTCATTATAACTACAAACATCTGAACGAAGGATGGGAAACATTAATTCAGTTTTACAACGGAGAAAGCATGATTCATTTTTTGGTATTATTAATTTTAATTGATGCAATTTTTTTATTTACAAGATTCATGCATTGTGCGCAATGCACAACACACCTAATTGACCTATATAAACATTGCACACCTTTATTCATCTACACACCCATATTTATCAATATGCACCGACACACCTATGATGCTATATTATAAAGATAAGTAATGCCTTTCTTGAGTTTCTTGTCTTGCATTATTACATGCGCAAAGACAATGCAAGTAAGCAAAGCAGTTAATTTTATGGCTAAAACTTAATCACTCACTTTGAAAGGTTACCATTACCACTACCACCTCAATAGTAATAATTTCACATGATATTTACAAATTAATATGGTTATCAATTCATGTAACTCGGCTGCGAAATTTTTACAAACCACTTTAACATTTTAGAGAGAGTTTTCTGATTTTTGCCGAAGCCATTCTACATATTATACCATTTACCGAATTGTCACGCCAATTTTCAGAGAAGATGGATATTACTTTTGATATTACACTACTGCAGCATACTGCCTGGTTTGGCAAGACTGGCATCAAATTGATTATTTGTTAAAGGAACGAAATAGTGACACCGAGATGGCAAAACTGCTAAGAAATGTACATTTATATCTGTACAGAGTTACAGAGTACAGATAGGGCTGGGGTTGTAGAGCAATATGCATGCATATAGGTGCCTACATGCATGTAATATGCGTTACCGGCTAATATATAGCTAATATGTAAACATTAACTTGACTCCAAATGAAAAGGGAGGGAGAAAAGAGTCACTTCAGAAAAGTGAAGGCGAAAGAATGCTAATATTACAAGACTACAAACGAAGTAAAGTAATTCCATTTGGAGTCGTTCCCGTTTTAATTACGGGGAGAATAATTAGAGAAATGAAATGACTACATGAGCTAGAACATTCGGCTTGATTCTTGCTTATTGTTCACTTAACTACTTACTATGTAGGTGAACAACCCTTCCTGTGCTGAAAGCATATAAAACTACGTTGATATTCTAAGTTTCATAATACTAAAGGGATATACATTTATCCTTGGTATATACATCGTTTGTTTGTTAGCAAAATATTTTGTCTATTCTTCCCACATTCATTCAGATATAGCTGGAAGTTGCATTCGAAATCTACGAAGGGCATATCCTATTTTGTAACAGTAGCACACAATACCCACATTATATTTAAAAGCATAAAACTATACAAAAGAAAAGCAGCTGATATTGGCTATTCTTGGTTGAAATTGAATCTGAGTACTGAGTATGACTGATACCACTAAAAAGGTGCAATATCCGTCTCAGTCAAGATTCTTTAAAAAAAACTTTTTTGTCAAAATTGATATCTTTGTATGGACAGATAAAACTTTGTTCGTGGCAGGTTGATACTGATAGCTCAACAAAGATAATGAAAGTGCATAGTTCATGCATAAGGCATACAATACTTTCACTTATAATAATGCTTTCAAATTTTTTCCGAACTTTCTCCTCTTATTCATTACATTACTTATAAATCAATGATAATGTTATCACATCACAAGGTTAACATTTGGTAGCAATTCATTCTAATTTTTTTCTAATTTCATTTCCCATTCTTCACCGATATTACATCATACAGGAAGGTTACTTTTAATAATGCTTATAACAACTTTCTCTGTATACTAACACCATAGGAGGCTTTCCCGACACATTTATACCAAGTTAATTAAAGCGCCTGACCTTACGTGCTTAGACGAATTCATATATAGAAACTGCAGGATATTTGCCGAATCAAGTCTTATCAAACGACATGACATAACCAAGCAGGTAAAAATGATTGGTCTTTTGAAAAACTTCAATTAAAAAAATTATCTATCAATCCATACGACCAGCATTAGTACAATTTTATACCTATTTTTAAATACAAATATATCTCACATCTTTATATCTTTTATGTATAAAGACCATTAAGGGTGGACCATTTTGTTAAGATATTAGATGTCTGTGTTAACGAAATTCCATCAATGTAGATCAGACAGAGCAAAAACAGAACAACTAACATTTATTAAAATACTACATGGAAGATATACATTGTAATCAGACGCATAGTGATATCTACTATACCATACGCATGTATATTTCCTTCCTAAGCGCGTCCATCACATCTCCCCAAATGCATGTAATGATATCTCATGAACGCAAACAACGCCTTAATTAATCGGATTGTTAATTATCATCAAAATTTCGGGTCGATTTCTCATTTGCATAATGCTTTTCACTCATTATACAACAGTAGGGAAAGACAATTATTTCTTTGCCACTCTCAAGTACATACGCATTATAACTTCATTCACGCTTACAATGCTCTCTCCCTGTTACATTTGTCCTAATTGTCCTTCTTTCTCTGTCTAATACTATATTATACTATACTACTTGCATAATATCATATTGTCTGGCGAAGTTTATTTAATTTATATTATACTATACTTTGTTAAGTTACATTCTTACAGTTAGAAGAAATTGTTATCAATTTGCATTTCTTAAAATATGTGCAGTAGTAGTAAAAGTCTTTCAACTGTATTCTCTTCCATTTTATAGAAACAAAAGTGATGAAGAAAGGGAATGAGAACAATAGAATGAAAGGTAGTCGAAAAGAAATAGTGGGTTGCAGAATATACATATAAAATCTTTGTACCCCACATATGTATGCTTCGTTCGAGTCATAGATACTCGTAGCATATACTAAATATACAGTGCAGTATACATAATTTTACATTTGGGGTAGTAATTTTAACTATACATTTACATAGGTGAAGAGAACTAGTAAGTAACCACTGTGTACTTATAAGTACAATATATCGAAATAGAATATTACGGAGAGAATATATCAGAAGAGTCGCGTCGCGTCTGATCTTTAATTCTGGAGAAAAGCAGAGAATGAAAAGCTCCAAATCTCACTCACGCTATTCAATTGTAAATTTTATTTTTCTTTGTGAACTAAACTCTTCATCTCTACACTTCAACTTATTTTTACTTATCTCAATCTGCATAAACTGCATAAATGGTGAGGTATGAATAGGTTTATTGTATCTTCCTACGCATAATAAATAAATAAGAGGGAGAACCCTGTTTTACTGCATATACATACTCGTTAAGTTTATGACTACGAAAAGGGATGCATCATCTTCAGCTTTTATTTCTAATATACTTTATACACTCAAAGTTATGTATATAAGTGAATGAACAATATATACCAATTCTTAAATGAGTCTACAAGGAATAAGCTGTTGACGCACGGTGCAGACTTTTTTAATATGAATAATAAAATATGTTCTTCTAAACAAAGAGAAAAAATCCAAAGCATTTTCTTTTACTCCTTCTGTCCCTTCCTTTGTAGTATGTATTTTCTAAGCTCAAAATTCAATCATCGCCACTCAAATGACGTATAGGTAGTGAGCCGTGATATTCATGAGATAAGTAGTACCCTGGTTCTCGTAATATGAACAAAGACCCAAGGAAGGAAGCAAAGATAGGGAACCTTGTTAAGCCTCCAGTCTGATGCTGGCTGACATACGGTTATCATTTTATGCATATAGTAAAATGTATAAAATCCTTGCGACAACTACAGTGTGGCCAAAATAAGCTGCAGTGCATGACTTTCTCCACATACCTTCTAGAACTCAATTAATTATTAGCCTAGTTGAATTAATAGTTAAAATATCTTTATGATGTCTTTACTAAAGTAAACCTTGATTTGAATAATTTATTTTAATAGTTTTATTTTTTAAAGACTGAATACAGTTAATGTTCAGCACACACTGCTTTCATTAGCTTCGAAATAGAATCACTGCGATCTGTGATATTTATACTATAATCTTTATTCCGTGTTATACACCCCAACCTTATAAAAAGTTAATTCTGTATGAATATGAATATAAATATAGAAAAACAAATAACGCAGTTACCTAACAAATGATATGCTTCTAAATATAGTAATAACAAGAACTCATGGCTGGCTAATGGTTACAGCCTATACTGCCGGCTGTTAGATTTTTTCAGGGAATTTTGTCCACATCTCATGTTCCATAGTTATTGTTAGCTTATCCTTTATTGCGTCTATATTTAAAATAGAAAGCATCTCAATTCATAATAACACGCTAGCTTAGCTCCGAGAGAGTCAAGCCTGGAAATGGGCTTAGTTATATTTAATAAGAAAGAGTCCCCTATATAAATAACCGAAATGAGAAAAAGTATTGGGGAGTACATGCACTGAAAACAGATAATTCGTGTGCAGCAGTGAATGAACCACCTATACAGATCGACTGTCCCTCCTGCTCCAGTTTCACAGTCCTAAAAGATACAAGCTATATTACTAGAAAAAAGACTTGCTTTAGTTTTGTATTTTTGGTTCGACTTTCCTTCCTGCAGGCGACGTCTGTCTGGTCGATTTAAGCTAAAGAAATAAGGGACTTATAGTTAGTTGAATTTAGCTTTCCTAATGGCTATATTCCAGCTAGAGGGTCTCATCTTTAGACAGCTAGAGCCTGACTCAAGTGAAGGGAGTCCGAAATCCCTTCCTTAGTTTACCCCTCATCTGAGTATAAGTATGGAGTTTCATCGCTGAGATGTGAATACTACTTGTATAACTAATATACATATTTATATAATGTAGCTGAAATGCGGAGAGATGAAGAGACTTGGCGGATCCACACACAGCACCCGGGCAAAGAAGTAGACGAGGGATGGCACATTATGTACAACAAATGCTTAAGGATATCCTTCGATACCCGACATAACAAGGGGTGAAAATTTTTTACTCCTCCTTATATTCAACATTCCGAATAGAAATTTTGCAATTTATTTCTGTTGCTTTGCTTTGGGTACCAAGCAGAAGCATTTCATTGCATTACTTTACTGAGCATTACAATCCACTAGTCACTCCACTACACAGTAGATAGTATACATATAGTGAGAAGGGGGATTTATTCATTTTCATTTCCCCACTTGTTCAATAATGCTCGCTGTTCTCCTCCTTGTTCGTCACGATTGAAGAAGAACTAGAGTAGGTTTAGTGACTGAGTAAGTGAGAGAAAGATGTGAGGAAACGAAGGAAGAGCAACTCCGACCCGTCCGCCTTAAAGCCCGCGCGTATGTTGTACAGAGCAGTGCCAGTACAGTAGCCAGGCCGGGTGAATAAAGATCCTCCGATCTGTGTATTCATTCATTCCCCCATTCGATTTGTCATTTATTGAAGGGATTTGTGGCGCAATCATGAAGAAAAGTCTTATTTTCCTCCTTCGTTTTACATAGCCTTGAATTGCATTGCTTGGCTTTCCTGACACATGCTAGGTTTAGCTTAAAATCCGGAGGAATATACAGAACAATAAGTCGGAGCTTGTGTCCAAAATCTCCGAGGCTCTTGTCTTGTTCTCCCTTCGTCGCTCTGCCAAATAACGACAAGTGGAGGAAATTTCATCTAAAATATTGTCATCTCATCTGCTACTATTCTATTGCCTATTAGTCAATCGCTCTCTTTATGGCTCAAGACAATACAATTATTGAGGCTTTCCCTGTCACAGTCGGCTACCTCACCAAATGTGCACCGTCTCAAAAGAATCTACTTTCAATAAGCCAAATGTATTAATCTTCCATTTCGATTTACTGCTTCAAGGCACATCTTGTCATGATTTAATCCAACCCATTATTGCTCCTATGCCATCCGGTTAATGACAATATCCATGTAATGCACGTATAATAATCGTTCTCTAGCGAAACTTACTACTGCCCAATTGCCATTGTTAACATTTTCTCGTGTTCACTGACACTAACCGACACTGTATTCTACAGTACACAAACCATACTCTGCAAAGCGAAGCATAATACTAACTAGTATAATAATTGTAATACACTATAGTATGTCCATATCCAATTTAAAAATCTCAACCTAATTTCCGTATTTATATGAATGAATGACCGTTGTCTTTTATATCACAAACACTCTATCCCACCTGATACACTTATTACTGCATGACACTTACACGCACTTTATCAGAACTGAACTCAAAATACAGTACATCGACTCATATCACATATTACAATCATAATAATCAAATACAAATAATAAGTACCTTTGTTGTACACATGCAATACTTTCAATTGAATTCTGTTGACGCTACTTGTGTTTGCTAGTACAGTAGCAGTGAGTGGTGTAGGTAGTATGTCATGTTAGAGCAGATTAAACGACCTAGGTTCACTTTCGTAATGTAAGCAATGTAATACAGCTGCAAACAATGCAACAGTAATAACACGTCTCTCTATTACATAAGAGTCATTACTATTACTACAGTCTACCTTTGTACCATAGAATATGTACAATGTTTGGTATACAAAGGTAAGGGTAACAATTGCTATTTGATTTGGATAACTACTAAATTGTGATTCATCAGTAATCCAATAGAAACTTCTACACTTCGCACGAAGCGAATGATATATACAAAGCCATCGTCATCTTTAAATACTGCTAGGAAGCATTACCCAATGAAAAAACGTCAGTTTATAGTTTGGTTTCTGTGACCATACTCATCAGCAAAATTATTTCCATAATGTTACAAAAAACTAGAATCCTACAATTACAACCCCTCCTTGATTGCAGAGTTGGCGTGCTACCTACCACCTGTATAACTTTTTCCCACAGATCAGACTCCACAATAATGTAGCCGCTTATGTCTACACTATTTTAGCAAACATAAGTGCAGCAGTATTACCAAGTATATAGGTAGGAATAGTATTAGTATGCATGAATTATATGAAAATTACATGCTGCATGTGTATGTTCATCTATAACCAGCAGTAGTGGAGAACCTATTGTGATCAAGCCAGCTGATAAAACCTAGACATGGTCATGTCAGAAACAGGGTACACTGCAGTACATAGCAGATACCTATGTACATGTACAATGTGTAATCACTTTTTAAAGCAACAATTTCGAATGTGGACGAAACAAAGGTCGAGGTCGCATGGGTAGTGATAAAAAGCTGAATTTAGGTATCATAGTATGAACTATGAACAAGAACATGTTCGGTGAGTGTCATTATTCACACATCTAGCAGCACCAAGAACTTGCTACTCGGCATTTATAGGTTTTATAAACTAGTATGCATGGGTAACCGCTTGATATGATAGCCGGAAACTTTGTGGGATAATACATAAAACTGATATCAATTATTAGGTTAATAAGGTAAATATCACTGAGTTCTTAAAATTGCACTAGTTACAGAACAAGAGGGCTTATGACTATGACCATTGGATTTGGGAAACTTGATACTTATGATATGCACATGCACTAAACCAAAATCAGAGCAACCACTCACTTATACATTCACTTCTGATTATCGATGATCTAATTTTGAAAAAATATAGATTATCATTTCAGTGTACAATAAGCAAATCTTTAACCAACACCACTAAATAAAGCTGTACCAAATTGCAAATTGACATCATTGATACTCATCCCTTGCAATATTTTGGTTCACGCAGATTTCTACTAAATTAGCGGATTGATGTAAAAAATGGCTCTTGTTCATTTCGGACATTATTTCATCATTGGAAATCTGTCATCTCAGTTATGCCAATTAGTAAGATTCTAGTGGAAATGCTGCATGTACATCTTCTTCTGTATAATCACACTAACATTCTATATGGTGGAGATTGGAGAATGGAATGGACTTCGTGTTAGTACGCAAGTACTGTAGTTTTACATATTTCAGCACTCCTCTCTCAAGCACAGTGCTAGGTTACAGTTACATTATATAACATGCCAGTAAACCCAGAATATTGGGCTGGGGCGCTGGGGCTTTTATTATCTTTTAATACTAACCACTTAAGTATATTTTTTCGTAGGAAGTGAAAATTTGAAAACGTACCATTTTTGTGGAAAGGTTGCTGTTGTTGGAATTGTAGTTGAAACTGCATATGCTGCTGCTGAAGAGCCTGAGCACTTTCTTTTGACATAGTGTCTGATTGGCTTTGATTACTGGATATAGAAGAGGAAATGCTTGGTCTGTATTTTACTTCAGAGCTACTACCAATTGCTGTTCCTTCATTGGGGTAAACAGTCATCATTGAAGAACATGTTGAAAAAAACATGGTGCATTATGATCTACAATATTAGTGACTATAATGGAAGTTGTAAACAACTAAGCCTGATTACACTCTTAAATTATATACTTTCTTGCTTTCGCTTACAGAATTATTACAAATGAAATAAATCCTAGATCATTGCTATTCCGGTGACTTGTACAATAAGTGTCCTAGTATCATCAACAAGAGTTATTGAATACTTCCTTTTTCTTGAATATTAAATTGTTTCTGAATTAAACGATCACAAAAGAACAGAATGTCTTAATGTTTTCTTCAAAAGCTCCTCAACTTCAGGAGCGTCAGTCCACTTCTCCAGCCTATTAAAGAAAAAATTAAATATCAGTTCATGCATCGAAAGTTTCGAAAATGCTTAGCAAAGATGGGAAACGAAGGAATTTGAAAAATGCATATCTAATATGACATTTCACTCTCAACAAGGGAATCCTGCAACTGCAATATCTGACTGAACATGTTCCTGCATATTATGTTGGAAATGATGTCTTTAAAAGCTAATTGCGATTTAATTCAAGGTCCAAAAATGTTTAATGAGCCATCTAATTTACTAGTTTACATTTACATCGTGAATTGGCTTGAAACAATTATTTTCTAGTTCAGTTATTTCACTCATTTACATGTTATATTGTCCCCAATATCTACATACTTCTTATAACAATACTAACTATTCTATGAAAAGAGGGCTAATTTTGATTTGCAAAGCAATTTTGGATCTACGTTATTCCGTTTATAAGCTTTGGAATTGGAAATTGGACCAAATATTTTGGTACTCGAATCTAAGTATCAGAGGAAAGAAAATGTTAGGTAAGATGGTAAGAAGTTCCTAATCAACAAAGACACGAAGACATGAATAGGAAGTTAGAAAGGACGAGAACTGAGAACAATGGTTATGAAGAAATAATATAGTAATATATCAGTAGTCAAGACCTCAAAGACTTCTTATTATTTCATTGTTATTACATTATAAGATATATCTACTCTACCAATAATAAGCGTAATAGTAATAATAAGTCACACAAATGGAATTAATTGGCTTGACCCGCTTTGACATTGTTTGTTTTCATGCAAACTAAAATTTTGCCAATAAAAAATAGAGCGTGCCGTAATTTAGTTATGTTATTTAAAATATATAACTTTAAACATAACTTTAAAACCATTATGTGTTGAATTCATTGGAATGTTAGCTTAATGCGGCTGAGCTTGGACTTTAAAATTGTCAATCCTGTGCTCATGCACGGATAATTTAAAAGAAGAAAAATGAATATTTCTGAATGAAAGCGAATATGTATAAGTTACTGCCACATAATACAGTGTGCACACACATTTAGCATTAATTCTATACAACTTGCCAAGATTATGTAAAAGTACGTACTAAATAGATGAGAATGATGAGATAGCAGTCTGAGTTATTCATACATCATAGTAATAATATCATACCAAGTAGTTGTAGTAGCTGTAGCAAGAGATTTCTTTTATTTTTAGTACTTTCCTAAAAGATACTACTGTATAGACAGAGGTACTCTTCTATACAATAATCTATCTTGCTGTAGGTATTCTAATTCAATTTCTATGCAGTATTATATAACTACCATAAAAACCAACCTTCCAACTTTCAAGTAAAGTCTCACGGTCTTTGAACAAGAAAATCATCTTATTTGCTTATTTCGTACTTTATATTTATTGAATGTTATTTACTATTTTACACTACTTCATTTCTATATAGTTAGGGTGCAAACTGAGTAGTACTCTACAAATTTTCCCGATTCCTCAATAATAATGGTTGCAAAGTATATCGTAAAGTAGGTAATGAAAGATATATAACATAAATCCGGAAATCCGGACTTTTCTTTTGTTAGCTTTACCTCAATAATTTGTTTTTAGCTATATTCATCTTAGTAGCATATTATCATATCGCAAGTGGTCACTCGTTCGAGCCCAAGCGTATCAGTAGAAGAAGGTACACTCAAGGTAATAATGTGTACCATAAAAATAAAAGCCACGAAGTTCAAGTCCATTTCTATTGAAACTGAAAAGCTGCCGTAGTATATGATTATGATTAACCTTTTACTGCAATGCAGTTAGTCGAGATATATTACAGGGTTCTATGGTTCTGACTGAATAAAGGAGGAAAATCGGCAATAAAATTCGCAACATTAACAGCAAGTTTAAATATCAGCTATTCCAAGTTGGACTCTTTACAGCTATGTTGGCTATGTACAACTTGCTTTCTGTTACTGAGAGGAATAATAAGAATAACATCTACATTGTGGCATTATGATATAATAAATATTGTAAACAACCCATCCAAAATTGAATATTATACAATATGCAACATGTAACGCTAACGGCACCAATGCATAATGTTCTAGCCCAGCCACTGCACTTGACTTAAGATAATTAAATCAATATGAACACATAGCATTATATTCAATGTTGTACACATGTATGTATATTTAATTTCACTAGTAAATACGTATTCTCAATCCTCTAGCAATCCTTTTTTTTAAATTTTTCCTATTATCAGCTGTAACTGTAATCAATCCATCTGTCACAGCTCAAGGATGTACTTTTAGTAAGCAAACGAATATTCAGTATATTCTTGTTGGTGTATTTCGTTAAATATTTTCAATTTTTAACGCAAATTGAGAATTTTAGGAATCTCCTGATTTTCTAAATAGACTCGACTAATCTGTCAGTACAACAAAATTGCTATTTTATGGCTTTTAATACTGTGAAATTAGATTAGGCTCATTTGTGATTTAGTAATTTTTTTCTCTGGGGATTTTTCTCCCAATATAGCGGAATGCAAATTCTGTAAACACAATTTTAATAGCTTAACTTGCGCATTCACGACCTGACCGGTTTTTCGTTTCTATAAATTGATGGCAGATAGTATTATAATAATAATTAAAACTTATCTAACTTTTTTATCTCCTGATGACACTAACCTTTTTCCAGTTCGAATGAAATAATTTTGAAGACAGGCTTCCGTGGATAGGCAAAGACTTTTAATTTCAATATGTGTCAGTCAGATTTGACTACAATTATTAGTCCACAGTTTTGTATTAAGAGTTAAACAGTGCAAAGCAAAGTAAACTTTGTAAAATAAAACAATTCTTATTCACAGAAAACCCAAATGTTTCACATAACTATCGTACTGTTATAATAATTTTACTACGTAATGGCAAGGAATACAATTTTATTCTTCTTTGTAAAAGTTTTGTTTTAGCAGTTTTTGCGGGATGACAGCTGAACCAGTAGTTCTTGCTTGGTAAATCTTTCCACTTTATTCAGGAAGCTAAATGAACCAACACGAATACACGAACCTCTACCGAAGAGTGCACAAGATCGACTAAAAGCTCTGTTGGTAGCCGCTGCTGCTTCTCGTCTACTTTTCCTTCGGATAGAAATATACTATGAACATACCCCACGGATTTATAAGAACCTATATCAGCTATACGCTTATGTGCTTGTGTACATTTTCCTCTGCAAAAGCTAAAGCTATATGCACAGAGATTATGTTCTTCCCGATGAAAGCTCCATATACAGATATCGAAAATATATTTATATTGCATATACATAATTTTATTACGAATGCATGGAAGCTTATGATGATATAACGAGTTAGTTTTACTTAGTTTTACATATGATTATAAGCTTGTATTCCTTGCTGGGAAAATTCTCTCTTTGTGTTTTACGAGTCGAAAAAGTCAAGGAAAAGCAAATGATTCATGATTTTTAGTTGTAATTGTTATACCTATATAGACTAGGCATTTGGCCTACCACAATAACTAGACTAGAAGATACGATACACCACAACAAAACAGAACACAGTAGACAGCCATATAATTTTAAGGGTTTTTAGGAAAACAGGACGAGTATACGATGTAAAAGGGCCTATTGCATTTGTATAAGACTCTCATTCGCATACAAATCATCATCAGCTTTTTGAGGAAATCAATTTCGAAAAACAGTTACAGTAGTATATATTAATTTACATACATGCTGAATTGCTGAAGGATGTTTTGTAATCACTGCTTGATGATAAGTATTAATGAGTTTATATTGAGTATGCTATACAGTACGACGTTTGTAATTTGTAATCAATGTTTTTGGTGATAGCGTTTGCAATCCATTTAAAACAATTTTTAAAAATATCCTATATATAAATTAACTTAACCCTATTTCTGTATAAACATTTGGTAAGCTAAACAGTACAAGTTAGTTTATTATTTGCCGTGGTTCCAAATCATAAAATGACGAATCCTCAACAATATGCTTTCCCTTTCTCAATTGCTGAAGGTTCATAAGGAGAAAAGAAGACCTTTAATTAAACAATGCTGAATTTTTTTTATCAGAATATTATTGAAAATAAGTAAAAGCCTACGGGTGTAAATAAAGCTTAAAATTTATTATTCAGGAATCGAACCTGAGAACTTCGATATAAAGATATTTTTTTATGAAAACTTTGGATTATGAAAAAAAAATCGAATCGTGATAAAAGGTGCACAAAATTCCCAACAGCAATCTTAAATCTAGCGAATCTAGCCTTGAGTAAAATTAAATAATTATTTATATTTAAAAAAAATAGTAAACGCCAGAAAGAAAGCGAAAGGAAAGCAAAATTATTATTTGTAACAAAAACGTTCCGTAGTGTTGTAAATTATGATGTTGTCTTATCTGTATTTCTATTTACTGCTACGACGGCTACGACTTACGACGACTACAAAATGCATACACAAGTGTATATATCACGTGGCAAAATTCAAGAAAAGCACCCATGAGTCTCATGAGTTGACTGAACATTACATTATTATTTGAAATGGTTAGTGTGTTACTGTGTTGTTACTGGACAATACTGCATGGTTAACACGGATTTTGGTTGAAAGTTAAACTTGCTAAAAAACAGAGAAGAATAAAAATTGAGCTAACGAGAAAAGGAGAAAGTCGGTTGTTGCGAAACATTTTCTTCCGCCATTCAATCATCTTGGGGATTTTCCCAGACCGGTGATTCCCTGGGAAAACATCAGCTGGCTAACTGGCTGTTGATGACTTGACTGTTTCTTTAGTTTTTCGCAGTTGGTGTTGGTACTTAGTGGTGTTGGTACTTAGAGCAGGTAATGATATTGTTCAGTGTAATTAGCCATCAATGATTAAAATAAATAGTAATCAGGCAGCGCAGCAAATAATTTTTTATCTTGATCTTGATCAACAGAGAATTCGGTCTTTCCTACGGCACGATGCCTAGAAGAAATAAGCCAAACAGCGTGGGTCATCGAAATCATGGTGCAGGATCAACATCTGTAAATTCGAAATGCAAAGTTGTGGACAAGAAACCTAAGCGAACACGAGAGCGCTGCGAATCCTATCACAACGATATAGATGAAGAAAAGGCTGTAGTCGAAGCTGCCAGTGAATGTTGCGAAAAAATGAACAATATTGACCTGGAGGAAAGTGAAGAGGAGTCAGTGGAAGAAACCAGTTCAACAGATGAAGAGGAGGACGGAGAGAATAAGAACATATCCATTTCGTTTCCGTTGTCAATGTGGGATTTAGGTCAATGCGATCCTAAGAAATGCAGCGGTAGAAAATTAGTGAGACATCGTCTAGTCACATTGTTGAGAGGATCACAAAAATTTGGCGGCATTGTTTTGGATCCATTAGCAACTCAGGTAATTGACATAAAACTTTTGGACATCCAATTTCTGCGGGATTCCTTCCCTTGCGGGTTTGGCCCCCTACGCAAACAGCGGCCAGTTTGCTGCCTAGTCCAATTCACACTGGGTGTTTGGCGGTAGTTGCAGGTAATCTTCAGCATTGCCCGACTCCGACATGGGTTTTACACATTATGGGCACCTTTTGGGCCGCTATGAAGTTTTTAGAAGACTGGGACCTGAATCCCGAGCAGAAAATAAAAATAGGATGCCCACCAATTTTTGCTATTCATAGACTTGTAAACTATCCGTTGAAGTCCGAAATCACTTCCACCTTTGTATTTATTTTAGGTCCTATCACCCGCAGATACAGAAATAATGCAAGATAATGGTTTGGCTGTGATCGATTGTTCGTGGGCCAAAGTTCCTGAGAATGGTTCAATTCTAAAGCACAAACCTGCTCATGGGCGTCTCTTACCTTTTTTGGTGGCTTCAAATCCGATTAACTTTGGACGACCAATGAAATTGTCGTGTGCAGAAGCCATAGCGGCGTCAATGGCAATTTGTGGTAATTACATTTCACAGAATAATTTGACTAGCAAGTATAATAAAATGTACTAATTGTTAAGATGTTTAAAATCAGCAGTTTTTTAGTTAATATTTATCATAATATTTTATAGTTGAAGACATCAAATGATCAAACATCTCTGCAAAATATTGTTAAGTCTTAAAGTTTGTTAAGACTGTTGTGACTGATAATTAAATTCTTTTAGGGTTCAAAAAATCGGCAGCCGTAATTTTGGACAAATTCACTTGGGGACATAATTTTCTAAAAATGAACGAAGATTTTTTGGATGCTTACTCTAAATGTGCTAGTCCGGAAGCAGTTATTGATGTTCAAGATGCCACTTTAGAAAGGTTAAGAGCAGAACGGGAAGCTGATAGAGGTAAAAACATTCACTGTGTCAATTAATTCATCTAATTTTGCGCTTCTTACTACGAAGTTCGTAGTGTAGAGAAGAGAATATAAATAATTCTACCTGCCTATTATCATCCCCAAGG
>JABASH010001333.1:0-27337 GCA_019776445.1 Tomocerus maximus | reverse complement strand
CTTATATTCATTTCCAGGAAAATCCCTCTAGAATCCCGTCGTGCGAATTTGTTCGCATTTTGTTAAGGGCGGGTTATAGTGACGGGCTCGTGTATATATATTGAAACATTCACATTCACAACAAACATGAAACATTTAATTTTTGTCAACTCCGTGTAATTATGTACTATGATAACGGCAATGGGTTTAATTTTCTGCGATTTTATTAAATCGTTAACAAGCTTTTTCGATTTAGATCGGACACATCGGTAAAGATTAAAAGTGCTAAAAAACACTTCATACTCTTGTATTATATAAATATACTTTTGTGTTTAAATTGTAAATCCAATGTATCTAACGTTTGCAAAAATAGCATATACTACCATATATTTACTACTATAACTTGAATATTCTATGTTAGCTGCATGGACACAAATGCAAGTAGCCAAATTAATTCCCTTAATTATTATGTGATGTAGCACAAAGATAAACCACAATTACCTAACATATCTATGAAGCTATTCTGTGTACTACATAATATACGATACGTACATATCTACATTATTTGCATTTTGTACTAAACACCTAAAGTAAGCAATTATAACAACAGTTGCTTTGTTTAAAGCTGATTATTTATGATGATAGAATTTTTAATTACTTTTTGATCTTTGTATTAAATGCACCTGATGTACATCAGAACGGAGACACATGCAAATGTCAGTTTCAATTGTATGGACTCAACTACCGCGAAACATTCTTACTGCCATACCATGAGTAGCATTGTTTCTGTACAATGTGATTAGATGTACTATCTTAACAACTCTTTTCCTATGTACATATTTTCTCTTAGCATGTGTTAAAATTGTTAACTTGTGTGTATTTCAACTAATTCCGTGAGTAACGAAATTTTATTAGCTTTCAAATGACAAATGCTCACTGAAGTAGGTACAAGCATGTTAACTTATAACAACCCTGTGCAAGGCATGTAGGTATAACTATGTATAGTGTAATTGGAATTAATATAACTCGTCCACATTTACTTTAAGCTTTTAGTTACTTAATGCACACGAGAAAAACGTCTTCCTAGATGTTTGTAGTTCTGGTGGATAAAAGTTTTATTTATAGTTAAAATACATACAGTACAGTTGTAAATTGGACGTTTTATAATTTGCAATAAAATGCGTCGATCCATATTCCATGGATTTTTGCACTTTCTAAAAGCGACATTCTTTACTTTGTTGTTTTTGTTGCTTTTTCCTATTTTATTTGTGACGATTTTCCTTCCCATCTTTTTGTTTCGATATTTTGTGACAAATATCCGAAAAGTGTTTCGCCCAGACTTGGACAAGTTGATAAATACTCGAAGTGCTGTGTTGGCCATTGACAATCCATACAACAAACCTTGTTGGAATTTATGTGTGTGGCTTACTCTGGAAGGAAATCTCAATTTTGAAAATTTTAAACACAATTTTCTACAGAATATAATATTGAAGAAATTAGCAAATGGAAAATTTGCCAACCCAGAATATCAGCAATTTTATCATAAATGGTTAGGATTCCTTTTTTGGAAATGGGAAAGTAATTTCGACATTAATGACCACATGTACAACTACGATCCTGAAAACACAGACAAAGAAACAACAGACGACGAATTGCGAGCAATAATTAAGAAACTAACTTGGAAAGCTTTCCCGAATGAGAGAAGTCCATGGGAATTTATTTTCATTCCCAATTACGTAGCAAATACTGATGAGAAACTAGGAAATGTTTCTTCAAACCAAAGCATTCTAATTTTACGGGTACACCACGGATTTTGCGACGGGTTCAAAATTTTACAGCTTCTCTTGAAAGAGGTCAACAATGTCAGTTTAACTAATGTCGCTCAACGGACATACGAAAAAAGAAACAATTTTGTCAAAATTTTCCAAACTTTGAGTATCTGGATAAAAGGACCTTATGACATGATGAAAATGCTCGTGGAGAGCAATGACAAAAATAAATGGCATTCTCCATCTCGAAAATTGGAGCGTCCTTTCTCAACATCTTTTACCAAAAGAATTCCCTTGAGCTTTATCAAGGAAATAAAGAACAGTAATCAGGTCAGCTTCTCTTCAGGTAGTAATTTTCAATGATCACAATTATTATAATTATAATATCCTAATATTATGATCAAATAAATAATAATTTTTAGTAATAATCTCTGCTATTTCGGGAGGATTAAGAAATGTGATGCTGGAAAAGGGAGTGGAAGTACCGAAGTTTATGACCACTGCTTTGGCAGTCCCAATGCCTGGACATTCTCAAAAATTGAGAAATCATTTGTAAATTTTGTCTGTATTTGCATTAAATCTTATTTTTTTTATTTTGAAAAGTGATTCAATGTTTTATGTGGGTTTCTTCATCACAGCATATTTTCCTTCATTAAACTTCCTGTGGGAATTGAAGATCCTAGAAAACGATTGGAAACAGTTGAAAAATACTGGCAGCAACTGAAGAAATCTCCAGTGGCAATTTTTAATTTCGCCCTGATTCCTGTAGTGGGAGCTTTATTTCCAGAAATGATGAGATTGGTTTCTAAAAATGTCTATTCGACAGCTCTGATGTCTAATTTTCCTGGACCACCAGAGGGTGGAGACTTCATTGGTGGTGGTGGCCGTAACAGAGTACTGGACATGAATTTTTCCGCCGGATTAGGGGAAGGAAATGTTGGTAAGATCAACAAAATGCTATCTTCTTTAAACTTCTGACAAAATGAAAGAAATTAAAGCATTTGAAAATACCAGGAATTGGATTCTGTATGATGAGTTTCGATCACGGAATGAGAATAATCTCTAGTGCAGATACAAGTATTCTGAAGACGAATGAAGAAGTTGAACTTCTCAATCAGAAAATTACGGAAGAATTTTCAATTCTAAAACGTTTAGGGTCTGTGGTGTAGATAATATCTGTAGGTCTAGACAAATTTTTTTATACTTTTTGTAAATATATTTCTGTAATCATTAGTAAATATTGAAGCAAAACTCTTTGTGTAATTAACAGTATTTATTTTAATGTGACAGTGATGAACTGGTTTAATCATCGTATTCAGCAATCAATAAAGAATTAATTAATACATCACAATCAATCTATCACAATCACAGCCACTTCTTAGGCCTGTGTAATAAATAAGTTAAAGACTGTAAGTTTTGTAATGATGTGCTGCTTTCACTTTCCCCGAACATCCAGGCACGGCAGATGGATAAGCGCAGGATTTTGATTCGGGATCGAATGCAGTTCCAGGAGGACAGCTTTGAGGATAAGCTCTCCATCCATTTCCTTCGGGAACGCAGTTGTAGAATTTGCTGCAATCTCCTTCAGGATCCTTATTTGGTCCGCTGGTTTTGCAAACATCACTTGCTGGAGGATCAGTTTGCGAATTAGATGGTGGACTCTGACTCTGCTCACCCTGGTCGTTACTGTTGCCAGAGCATATTGCAGGGGACCAGGCCCTTGGAGGTTCGGTTGGTTTAGGCGATTGTGTGTATTCTCCGATTTAATGTTCTGTAAATGGTTCTGATGAGAGGGAATCCTTCTCCATGACATCTTCCATTGAAATCGTCAGTTTCCAAAGACCAGACCATCCCACCTCCTAATCCCATATCACGAGCGTATTCAGACTGAAAATAATTTAGTGTAGACATAAATTGTTTCAGTATTCTATATCAAATTGGGCTCAGATACATTTGATACTCTTGCGGAGTGTTAACATAAAGAGGACGAAATATTACAAGCTTTATATATCTTTATATTAAAATAAATGAAATACTTTAGCTTTAATGCTGTCAGGATCATCATATCCAATCCAATCTCTTTCTCGGTAAGCATATGGAGCTTTGTAGTAGGGATCATTGACAACTGTCCAAGTTTGAGATGACATAACTTCGCAAAGCTACACACGGTATTTTACTGTTAATTAATGATTCATGTTTAATTTAATTGTATCCTGTCATACGAAGACTAACTTCATTGTAACCCCAGAATCCAGCTTCTCTAGTGTATGGACCTGCACGAAGGGGTGAATTTCCAGGAGCATATAATCCATTTTCCTCTGCCTTATTCAAAGTGACTCCGCGGCCATAAGTCCCCATTCCTAAGATCAGTTTCTCTCTAGGTGCTCCAGATGATATCCAGTAATTCACACTGGAATTCTGTACCATATATTATTAGTTTTTATAATGTGAAACTGATGCATGTACCAGATCCCATATATCTTTGAGTCTTTGCAGAACATAAAGTTTATATGAGTATCCGTAAAATTACTTATGAAATGATATTTAAAAAAACTGGCGAACCGCATTAAAAACTTCGAAATCGCCAGTATCCAATGGATTTCTATAAAGTGGAGCGTGGTGACCTGTGGTCTTGTCCCAAGCGCCGTGGAAATCGTAAGCCATGATGTTAATGAAGTCTAAGTCTCTGAAAATCAATCAAAATCTTGTTACATAGAATTTTCAATGTCATTTTAAGAAGGCACTTAGCCACTTGAAAAGGTTACCTAGAAATGCTTGGCACGTCATATGCTGCTGCGATTGTGGGTACCCCAGCAGAAACTGCTGCAGTCAGCAAATATCCATGTTTATTGAACTCCTGTCTCAGTTCACTGACCAAAAGCGCAAAGTTTTCCTAAAATATATTGGTAAGGTATATGCTTTTGGTAATCATCTAATCATCGGTGAAATTTTTACACTCATACAGAATAAGATTAGGTAATTTAGCTACTTTGTCCGCAGGTACACCTCCACGGGCAGCTGGATATTCCCAGTCTAAATCTAGACCATCAAAGTCAAATTCTTTTAAGAATGGAATGACACTGTCGATGAATTGTTTGCGTCCTGCAGCGGTACCGGCCATCTAATAAGAACCAACATCAAAGTTTAATTACTCAAAGTTTATATACCAAATATTCCAAACTGCGAACCTGAGAGTATTTTTCAGATCCTTCATTCCAGCCTCCTATAGCCAAGGTAGTTTTCAAAGTTGGATTTAATTTCTTCAGATGAGTAAACCTTTTAAATTGTCCTGTGTGTTAATATGATAATGTACATGAATGAAAATATTCGACTAATGTTCATGAATCAGCAGTCAAAAATGAGCAAAGACAAGCCCTTAATTTTGTTTAGTACAGATAATTTTGTACCTTTTCCCCATTCCTCGCATTTATCATTCCACGGGTCGAGGGAGGCAATGACTCCGTTTCTCAAGCCAACGAAACCGAAAATGAGATGTGTGCAAAGGAAGGGATCGATGCTCTCCACATCAAATCTACCGTTTTCAGGTCTGTAAACGGNGCCCAACTGCCAAAGTAGCAGACTACCTTTTTGCCTCCTTTAAAAATTCCCGTTTTCACAAAAATACTAAATGTTACCATACATGTCTTTAATTTCTCTGGACAATAGTGTATACCTACATGCTGCAGTAGTATCTGTATGAATCATGTATGTATATGTGCCTATACTCAAGCAATGATATACTTACCCGTTCTGATGGAATCGGACAATACCGATGAAAGTCCTAGCACCAGCAAGGTGAGGATTGTTAAAGTCTTCATATTAAATTGACTGAATCGGATCTGTCTCTTGCAGACACAATTTCCAATTCCAATGCTAAGATTTTGAGACTCAATATTACATTTCACCTTACCTATTTATAGCAAATTCATCAGTCGCACTCAGCATACATACCTTACTACAATTGCACATTGAAAACATTATTAATAATATTATTCAGTAGATTTTGAAAACAAAAGTTTCAACAATGATCAATTAGAACCTGCAAAGTAGTCTTTATTCATAAGAGTTGGTGTATAATGAAATAACAGGGACTTTTGCATGCAACCATTTAATTATTTATGAAGGTAACTACTAGGAAGCAGCTTAAAGAAGTCGGCCCTGCCTGACCATGATCTTTGGGCAAAATTAAATTAGTATTATTATGACTTTACTATCTTTTCAATGACTCAGTGTAGTATACTGAAAAATGTCTAGTATGAAACATTAATTTGGAAGTTGAAAATAGAACATAAATATTTACTTTGTTAAATCTACTTGAATTTCAATTGGAACTTTTCAATTCTGAAAGCATAAGTTAACACCAATAAAGGGCATATAGATTTTCAAAATGATTACACACACAGAACTAGGTATACTTAAGACGTTATTTACTGATCACTCTATATCTTGTGCATACGAAACAGATACTTTGCATATCATTTGTAGATTGACAATTTAAAGATGAAATAAAAGCTGTCAGGGATAATTTTGGTGTACAGAGACAGATTGCATTCGCAACGCCCACAATCGGATAGAAAATACGTGAAGTGTTCTACATCTGGTTAGATTGTAATACATCGTATAGGTGTGTGTCGTTACTGCTATTGTTTCACACCTCTTTTATTTGTGCAGATGTGCATTTCCGAGAAAATTACAGAAATATTGTAATTTGGCTAGGCTTTTCAATCGCCCATGTTGGGCCATGTCATCGAGCAGTTTACCATTTCACCCTGTAATGTTTACTAGATGCAAGGGAGATAGAAGTAAGACTAGATGTAATGATTTGAAGACTGGGTTTCGATGTCTTAACATAACTACTATGTAAAAGGTATAGGCGATCATAGTCAAATTATACTCATGAAGGCCGGATGCAAACATAATATATGTGGATAACTGCATGAGAAAAACGTCATAATCTAGTCTATTATATCGTAAATGCAGACAAATAGATTTAAATGCAACACTTTTGGATTGATAATTATTATGGAAGTTGTCACTGTTTAAAAGTGTTTCCAATACTTTGTTTGTATGCAAGATTGCAATATTTGAAATGAGCGAAATCGGTGAATCAGATTTTTTACCTCTCTGTTCGAGACTATAATAAATTTAAATACCTCAGTAGGATTTTTATTTTATGTTTATTTTCAAGAAAGTACATAGCAGATATAGAGGAAAGAGTCGGAACGAACGAGCTAATTAAAGGTAATTTTTTAAGTTGAAAGTTAATGCTTTCGCTACATCATACAAATATTCATTCATAATTTATTAATATCATTAGTTTAATTTATAGGTAAACTGAGGTATTGGTGACTGCATGAATGGAGTATGGTTTTCCAAATCTTGAAGGAAAAGCAGTTAGGTACTTTACTTTTTGATATTTTGGAAATTACAGATTCCTCATCAATAGTACCTACAAATAATTTGTAATTTACTAAATTCTATTACCAGATCCAATCTACATTACACCTACATCTACTCTACATCGATAGTATGTACAAATACAACAATACAATTACTGAAAGGTATGTAGCTGAAATCCAGCTAACCGAATATTTTTATGGAGCATGCATATTTCAGAGGAATGCTATATGCAAATCGTTTTAGTCATAAGATTGCAAAAAACGTAGCGCAAATTATTAGTATACTAATTGCCGTGGAATTGACACTTGGAATGAGGAATTAAGTGATTCCGTGATTGCCATAATATATTTAGGAAACAAATATTGATTTTCCACCGAAAAAAATGACCTCTATTCAGCTTGAGCTTTAGTAACATTACGATTTTACGATTTATACTACACGATTTATTAGACAACGCACATCACAAATATTATTATTATTACATACAGCGATATTTAGAATGATAGAATATTTTGTTAGATCAACAATTATTTAAAGACTGTAAGTTTTGTAATGATGGGCTGCCTTCACTTTTCCCGAACACCCAGGCACGGCAGATGGATAAGTACAAGATTTTGATTCTGGATCAAACGCTGTTCCTGGAGCGCATTGTTGAGGATACACTCTCCATCCATCTCCTTCGGGAACGCAGTTGTAGAATTTGCTGCAATCTCCCGAAGGATCCTTATTTGGTCCGCTGGTTTTGCAGATGTCACTTGCTGGAGGATCAGGGTTAGATGGAGATGGGCTTCCAGTTGTCACCTCAGGTTGTGGTTGTTCTGGTTGCGGTTGTTCTGGTTGGGGTTCTTCTGGTTGTGTAGGACGTTCTGTTGGTTGGACGCTTCCTTGCGTTGTGGGTGGTGGTGCCCACCAAGTGGGTTTCGGGCACACAAAAGCAGACCAGGCCCTTGGAGGTTCGGTTGGTTTAGGCGATTGTGTGTATTCTCCAATTAGGGTTCTGTAAATGGTCCTGATGAGAGGGAATCCTTCTCCATGACATCTTCCATTGAAATCGTCAGTTTCCAAAGACCAGACCATCCCACCTCCTAATCCCATATCACGAGCGTATTCAGCCTAGAAATAAACAAATCATTATTCCAGTCCAACAAATGACAATTTAAAGGTGTCCATTGATAATAATGCGGAAGCTCAATAATAAAAATAAACATAAATAGTACTTTAGCTTTAATGCTGGCAGGATCATCATATCCAATCCAATCTCTTTCTCGGTAAGCATATGGAGCTTTGTAGTAGGGATCATTGACAACTGTCCATGTTTGAGATGACATAAATTCGCAAAGCTACACACAGTATTTGAATGTTAATTACTGGTTCATACATAATTTAATTGTATCCTGTCATAAGAAGACTAACTTCATTGTAACCCCAGAATCCAGCTTCTCTAGTGTATGGACCTGCACGAAGTGGTGAATTTCCAGGAGCATATAATCCATTTTCCTCTGTCTTATCCAAAGTGACTCCACGGCCATAAGTTCCCATTCCTAAGATCAGCTTCTCTCTTGGGGCACCCAATGATATCCAGTAATTCACACTTGAATTCTACAATAATAATTACAGTGATTCATTAAGTGTTACAAACTTATTCAATTAATAATGTACATCCTTAATTATAATGCAGTTTGCCAACTGGCTTCTATTGTATGCTAATGTGTACCAATTTTTAGTCACAATATCATACACAATCCAGCCTTGACATTTTTAGCAAAAACCTTGAACACAGCTTTAGCAAAAAAAATCCACGTGCATTCATGCACAAAATGTTAACATTGTTTGTCGTAACAAAACAGAATAATATTTTAAGACAAGCTTTAGCTATTATCTACCAATAATAAAGTACCAATAATAAATTGTCTTCATCCACTAACAGAATTAGTAAATAACCAAAGATATTCTTTGTTTCAATTCAACCTATTCCTCTTTTCACCAATATGGAAAATGAAAACGTAAAGGCATGAAAAATTGACTAACAGCATTAAAAACTTCGAAATCTCCAGTGTCCAACGGGTTTCTGTAAAGCGGGGCGTGGTGACCTGTGTGTTTATCCCAAGCACCGTGGAAATCATAAGCCATAATGTTAATGAAATCCAAGTCTCTGTGTACAAGACAATAAGTTAATGGGTATTACTCCTCAATTTTTTAGACATTCACATTTTTACATAGCATATACGTATTGCCGGCACTAATCCAGTAAAAGTATTAAAAAAATATTATATGAATTTAAAAAAGTACCGACCTGGAAACACTTGGAACATCATAAGCATCTCTGATAGTGGGAACACCAGCAGAAACTGCAGCGGTGAGCAAATATCCGTATTTATTGAATTCTTGTCTCAATTCACTTGCCAAAAGTGCAAAGTTTTTCTAATTTTTGATAAATAATAACTATTTAAGTTTCGTATCAATCTACCGCATCGGTAGCATGTAAATACTAATTATTTTTACGTACCTTATCTTCAGGTACTCCTCCACGAGCAGCTGGGTATTCCCAATCCAAATCAAGACCGTCAAAATCGAATTCTTGTAAGAAGGGAATGACACTGTCAATGAATCGTCTGCGTCCTGCAGCTGTGCTGGCCATCTAGAATAATATTATTATATTCAATTTTCAATTCAAAAGTATTTCCTTCACACTTAATCAAAAATCTAGCTTTAAATCCCACCGACGAATATTTTTCAGATCCTTCATTCCAGCCTCCAATTGCAACGGATGTTTTCAAAGCAGGATTCAAAGTCTTCAAATAAGTAAACCGTTTGAATTGTCCTATTGGATAGCAGTTTGACATTCAGGGAATATTAATATTCACATTGCATAGACACGGATTAAATGTAAATTCATGTTAAGGAAAGTTTGAAAATTCTGAGCTAACCTTTTCCATATTCCTCACATTTATCATTCCACGGGTCGAGGGATGCAATGACTCCGTTTCTCAAGCCAACGAAACCGAAAATGAGATGTGTGCAAAGGAAGGGATCGATGCTCTCCACATCAAATCTACCGTTTCCAGGTCTGTAAACAGCCCAACTGCCGAAGTAGCAGACGACTTTTTTGCCACCTGTCAAAAATTAGGACTCATGAAAAATTATGAACCGAGTTGAGTTTCTGAATACCGTTGATACCTGTTCTTGTAGGTTTGGACAAAACGGAAGTAAGAGCCACCGCCAATAAGGCGAGAACCACTAGAACCTTCATTTTGACCGAATTATGACGGCCGGTTTGTACTGAAAAATGGAACTGGGAGAAGCAGATCCAAAATCCAACCTGGATTGGTTGCGATTTATTTGAGAGTCACGACATTTACATCTCTCCATGTCTATTTATATTCAGTAGCAATTGGAAGGAATAGGCTATCATGTAGTTTTAGTTATCATATATCATTATGATCGGTGCATTTATACTATGATATTAGGCTTACACGGTTTTCGATTGACAAATTGGAATGACAATTAATGACAGCTTCATTATGGCTTATTAGCTATACAAAACATTTTTTACTATTACGAATGCAATTTTCGCACACACGGTGCAGTGAATTATTAACACAGAAATGAAGGAGAAACCTTTTGTGCTATTTATGATTTGCATTGTAGGAAATGTGTCGCTACTTCCATTGTTTCACACCTTTTTTATTTCTGCAGATGTGCATTTGGGAGAAAATAACAAAGTAATGGCTAAATTATTGTAATTTGAAGGAATCTTAGTATCCAGCGATTAATAATTTTTTTTATAAGTCATTTTTTACAGCGTTCGCCCCAAAGGAAGTCTGCTAGGCATTATTGTCTCTGTCATAAATGTACAAAGCTTGAAGGATGAAGAAAGACCAAATAGCTCCTTCAGCTTTCATATGTTAAAAAATATTCTCGACAGATGCGTTATGCGATCATTGATCTCAAAGTAGTGCAAGGTGATTTTTCGAATACCTATATAATTCACAGATACACCTACACCATTACACTACTATGTATTACAGATAGAACAGCACGATTGGGGCTACTCTGCTACGACAGTATCTTACAATGCCATGGTATCTTAATGAAAAAACATCAAGCAAGAGAGAACGTTATTATTTATTATCTACCAATAATCTCTTTGCGATTTCTGACAAATATTAATAATTTATAGCTGAGATTTGAGCTGAATAAATCGTTTTCCACTCCGAACTCCGAAACTCATTTCAACTATGTATAATAGTCCAGGCTAAATAATGGTTCATGGTTTCGTTACAAAATCATTATTGGATTAGAAAAATTAAATAATACAATCAAAACAAAATCATCCATTAACGCAACACCAGTACACACGATACACGAATTACCATATTCATTAACTTACACAACTATAAGTAGCATTCATACATACTTATTATGAAGATGACAGCTAAATCGAATTAAGCAGGATCCCACTTACCTTTATATAACTTCAATACAAGCTATTGTAATTAGATTAGATTCAATCTGATCGAGAAGGATATCAAATATGCCGTTGTCCTTAGAAAATGAAAATACAACCAAGTTTCAAGACGATAAAAGAGACTCGTATGATTCTAATGATACGGATATCAAAGAAAATTATGATGGCGAAAAAGCCGAAACCGGGACCAAATACAAAGTTAAACAAGACAGGCTGAGGGCAAAGTCCGTTATAGGTACCCAACTCTATAGGTTATCATAATCACGACGATGTTTAGTGGTATACTGATAATGTTTGTATGAAAACTTCTAAACGTGGTTAATAATTTTCCCCAAAACAATATTCAAGGAAAAGATTGGAATAAGACGAGAATGTCACAGGGACATCTATTCCATGGTGTTCCAAGTGAAGAATCCTCATCACAAGATGTAGGCCAAATGAAATCCCACACGCAAAAATCAGATGACAAACGTCACGCTAAGAATTTTGCAAAACAAAGTAGTTCTAATTCTGCAATCAAAACCAACAAAGGAGTTTTTGTACCACTTCAAGCGATTGACTCTTCTGGGAATATTCATTTTCCATCAGAATTGGAAAATGACCCAGAGGAAGACCCTACATCGGTTTACGAAGATGAAGCCCTATTGGAGTCAACCCCTAATACATTTCAATTCCAACCTTCAAAAGCAGATCTTAGCCTTCTTGCCGAAAATGATACTGGGCAGCAGCAGATACCAACCGGAGAAATGACAGCTGAATCTCGTTACTCTTGGGTAACTGTTCCTTTCGATAATGATCAACTCAGCAGGCTCACTGCTCTGGAAGCAGAAGAGAGAAATGATGTCAGTCATCATAATCCCAAATCACTCACGACTCAAGACAATCCTTCAGGAACCAAATCAAAAAATGTATTAAATTTAGGAAACCCTTCGGAGGAATGGCTTGCGAATATAGAAAAATTGTTCATCCATTTTTTCTTAGTTATGTTTGATACGCAATCAGACACGAGTAAAGTAATGCTCGAGATGTTTCCAATGGAACATTCAAAAAGAATTGAGGGAACTTTTCGAATCTTATACAAAATGGATTCAGGTGCACTGTACTAATTAACGTTTCATGCAAAATTATTTTGCACATCTTAAATATTACAGCCCAATTGGACTACTGGGTTAAGGGTTTACATTACAGGAACCAAAATGAATTTTCGGTCCATGTATTTACAGAATTGTACAAGGATCTAGAGCATATTGTTTACCTTGCTCAAAACTGGGTGGTGTCCCAAGCAATTAAAGGTCCTGGTCAGCAGAAAGCATTAAAAATTATAAATAACTATAAGACCGGAATGAATGCTGAAGACTACAGACTCCTTTCGACGGAAATGCGACTGCATAATCTTAAATCTTTCGTACAATCCCTGGAAACTATAGGTAGTAAAAATAAAATGAATCTGTCTGCAACGCTGTACACTGTGAACAGAGAAGTTAAAAATGTTGATTTCAGGTGATCTCCCCAAAAGACAGATTAGTGTACACACCAATTTTAAGAGAGATACCTACGGAGCTGAAGAAAATGAACCAGTGGTTATCAATCGACCAAGATCACCTCGTGTAAAACCCGGTTCTCATTATGCCCGAGTTGTTGCAAATATTTTATGTGATAGGCCTTGTGGCCGTCCGGTTACGCCTCCTGATGTCTATGCAGATAAATTTGTTAAAAAATTCTTAAAGTCTCAGTTTGTTACCGAAAAAGAACTGCAAGAATACACAGAGTACGAGATAAAGATATTCTCTGATATCCATACGTGTATTTTATATTAATAAAGTAGGATGTGATCAATAAATTGTTTTTTGTAGTAAGATTTACGGAGCAAATTATAGGAGAACAGATATTTTCCATCAAATCAATCCGAATTTGTATCGTAGAAAGCTTAACCCTTCCCGTATCGACCCACTTAATCGAAATTGTATGCTACCGATATACTCTGAAGCTTACTTGAAAAAAGTAAGGGATGGTACTTGCTGCCCGAGAAGGTCGAGAAGGTCGAGAAGAAAGTCGTCAACAGATCATCCCGATGGCTTCACATCTCCCAGAGGTCACTACCACAGGTTCAAAGTACTATCAGATTCCTCAGAAGAATGGGAGCACGATTTTAACACAGGAAAGCGAACAAAGAGAAAAGCTGGATACACTCGCGGCCCGTATGGCGGGTTTGTTGTTGGGGTGAAAAACTACTACGAACAAAAAATCAAAACAAAATTACACGGAGATTCGGATAGTGGGGGCCGGCGTTACTCCGATAGGAAAGCTGCTGGTGCTCGAAGTAGTAAAAGATCACGTCACAGGTACGATAGTAATCCAGACTCTGGGAGTTTTTTGGAACATCGTCGAAAGGGTAGAAAAGGCAATAGAAAAGCTGGGACCAAATATTCTTCTCGGCGAAAGCTGCGGAGGAACGATAGTGATAATTCAGTGAATCGGGAATATGATCCTCAGGGCAGACGAACTAAGGAATTGCCTCCCAAAGGCAAAAGCCACCCTTTAAGGAAACTGTACCATATTGAGAGTGATCCGGACTCGGAGATGTTTGAACACGATAAAAAGGGTAGAAGAACTGTACGGAAGCCTGGCCCATTGGGTGACTACTATTCTTCGAAAACACTCCGTAATATTGATAGTGACCCGAATTCCGAAGCATGGGAACATGACCGACATGGCAAAAGAATTGGTAGGAAACCCAGGTCAAGAAGAACTAAGCGACGACAACGGAATATTGAGAGTGACTCCAATTCAGATAACTGGGAACACAACAAAGGTGGCAAAAGAACAAAGAGAAGACCGGAGAAAAAATTTAGATTCCGCAATATTGACAGTGATCCAAACTCAGAGGGTTGGGAACACGACAAATCCGGGAAGAGAAGCAAAAGAAAGCCTGATTATGAGAAAATTAATAAATATTCACACAGGAAGCTACGCAATATTGACAGTGATCCAAACTCAGAGGGTTGGGAACACGACAAATCCGGGTAAGAGAAGCAAAAGAAAGCCTGATTATGAGAAAATTAATAAATATTCACACAGGAAGCTACGTAATATTGACAGTGATTCTGATTCTGATGCATGGGAACATGATAGGCAAGGCAAACGTACAAAAAGAAACCCGAATGTTGATAAATATAGTTTCATTGGTCATAAACCAAACAAAAAACGCCATGCAAATGAGTCTGACTCCGATAGCTGGGAGTATGATAAAAAAGGGCATCGCACAATAAAAAATCCTAATAGCTCTAGACCTCCAGGTAGCCAGCATAAACATTTCGATTACCCAAAGCATAGGGAACATCGAATCAAGGGAATTAAATCAGATTCCGATTCTGATGCTTGGAACCATGATAAGAATGGAAAAAGAACGAAAAGAAAGGCAAAATACGTTCCTCGAAAAGCTATAGACTCGGATTCTGACTCCGATGCGTGGGTCCATAATGAAAAAGGGAAAAGGACCAAAAGGATTCCGGGGTAAGATATTTGCTGGAATGAGTATATGATTGATTTTCATGTTTTTAATCCGTTATTAAAGGCAATATATAGAGTTATATGCGAACAAAATTACAGTTACAAACCAAGAAAAAGTATTGCCTCTGATTCAGACTCAGATGCCTGGGAACATAATAAGAATGGAAAAAGAACCAAGAGGGTTCCGACGTAAGATAATTATTTGCTGCAATAAAGTCACTGATATTTATATTTCGACCTCGAAAAATGTGTTCTACCCTGAACCAGACCAGGACCATATCCTTCCTGGCAAGCAAATTGATTTCCTGTGGTCTCGCGATCATTCTGACCGTTTACTGGGGTCGCATAATAAGAAAAATTTCGCTTATTGCCGGGAAAATCTTTCGTTTCCTTTCTAGAATGATGGCAAAAATTTAGCTTCGTCCATAAAAACAGACAGCTAAAAAATTTGCCTTCTCTCATTCACGGGGAAATTTTCGCTTCCTTCCTTCCCTGCAACCTATGGTCGTGCTGTCACAGATTTTTCGAGGGCCCGTTTATATGCATAATATGTTATTTAAACGCAAGAATTATTTTCTGGACAGTTACGCTCCCAGGAAGGGTATAAATTCTGACCCAGATTCGGACAACTGGATGCATGATGAAGATGGGAAAAGAACGGAAAGGATCCCTATGCCCATATATAGTGAGCCTGGAGGTAACTGGTAACAAATTATTGCTGTAGATATCGGGTCTTTCACTTTGCTTTTGTGTTGAAAACTTGTAGTTAAGTATTTTAATATTTTGATAAAATAGGACGTTCCAAGCGGAAAGACAAGAACGCAAAGAAAGGTGATGTGATGTACAATGCATATAATTATGATAAGCGCAAGGGCAATGAGGGAAAAAATGGAAAAAGGTCGGATAAGCTACCCCATTTGGGAGATGGGGATCAGCTTAAAATTATACAACCTAAAGCCGGGAAAACAAAGTCAGGGGTAAACCTTCCTCCGCTAATGAAAAAGAAGGTTAATTTTTGTAACTTAAATACACCAAATACTTATACGAACTGTCTTATGCATTACCATGTATTACTTACTCGGCTTAACTTGATACAAAAGTACCTATGAATTTGGGCAACAGACTGACGAAGTCGTACAAGTCAACTACAGAATGAGGGAACAACAAAAACCAAAAAAACTAAGAAATGATAGAAGAAATACGAAATACGTAACAGAAAGTTTGTACAAAGGATATGCGATGAACTCTGACTCTGATGATTCTTTTGATGGAGGTAATTTCATTCCGAAATTCTACGATGACGACGAACTAGGCCCTTCTTCCCCATATGAGAATGATCCGCAGAAGGATGTCGAAGTTGATGAAATAGGCATTAACACTTGTTGGGAATTATCAGAGATACTTTTCAAATCTCCGTTCAACAAAACCCTCATTCCAGCACCTGAAAATATTTTGAGCTATATTAAGCACACATTACCAAAGTAATGCATTACATCAGCCTGCTTAAAAGTGTCAAAATAATTGTTATTCTCTGACTTAAATGAACATAACGAACATAAATAAATCGACAACTGTTTATTCTTTGCTTAGGTCTAGATGGGCTAAAGGACCTCCGATAGCTACAAGAAAATATCCGAATGGGGCCCTATTTTGTTCAATGTATGAAAACGGTTCAAGTTTGGTCTTTTATCCGCATGGAGGATTAGCCATTGCAATTTCCGCTCCAAAACCATGTAAATATGTTTAGCTGTGATTGCCATTTCGAATCGAATTAATTTGTTGTAATTAATTTCTTTGACATATTTATTCGCCTAACAATAGTTCACCGCGTGTTAGTCATTCGAGATCCTTTAGACGGATTTTTCTTCATGGATAAAGCAGTATTGGCCCAATTGCATACAGTTGGTCATGGATCGGTTTATGACCAACACGGAACTGTCCAGTAATCTTGCTTTACAAATATAAATTTATAATTAATCCATAACAGAAAATAAGGCTAAAAAGCATTTTTATTGTAGTACTCAGTACAATGCCGTCGGTGGGTTCCACATGCAGAAAGGAGTAGATCAACCATCACGACGCTGGCTATGGAACGAAGGGGGCATAAGACTCATCGTTAAACTAAATAAGTACATTCGTCTGCACTTGTCCAAATTAGATAAAATCGGCTTGGCATTTAATGGGAACAAACGAGGACTTTTCCTCAATGTGGGCGCAGGGAGAAAAGTTGCCGTCCTGAGGGTGGAAGAAAAAGAACTAATTGGACCCAAAGGAAAACCAAAACTGAAAAACCCAGAGAGCGTCAGTGTGGTGACAACTGTACCGCCATCGACACGATCTCGGGGGGAAACGGCCGCTACTTTAACATCTCTGACGAGTCAAGGAGATAATGCTATGATGAATGATTATCTGGAAGGAAAGTTTAGTTCCCCTGCTATTGGGCTTGTCGATAGGGAGAACGATGAAACATGACCACTATGTTGATTTTGTTCTTAAATCACAATTAATACCCTAGTACACCAAATACTACAGTACAGAGTACAGAACAGACAGGATAATATGCTAAAAATAAATATAATACGCTGAAATATTAACGTCTTTAACCATGCAGTACAGCCAAATAAAATGGTTAGTACAAATATAAATGAGAATCGAATGTAAGAGCTATTTCTTTAACTAAAATAGACACTGATAAGATTAAAGCCTCTCAATAGAGTCATTGACTTTACTACATTGTGCTATAAATAGCATAACATTATCAATTCATATCCAAGGACAGCTATACTTTTTAATTTTAAGATTGTAGGGCAAAGTGCTGATATCTGATGGATTCAACCACATAATAATAATAATAAACACATTGTCCATTTACAGTAATAACATTATATATATAATAATTATATTATCATATAACATTTTATTATATTCAGATATTCTTTATATAAAATGAATTCATGACTTGCTGTCGGGGTATTGTAGTACGCGACACATTTATATTACAATTGCAACATTTGAAATGTACCTAATGTTATCGTCTGATACACTGCAAACCTGGATTTATTTATAATTCATGTGATTTTTAAACTTTTGATATAATCAGTTGCGCTTATGTAAAACTGTAATAAAAGTGAGTGTAAAAATTGCTACGATATTTTAAAATATGCAATCATTAACGGTAATATTAATACTTAAAGACAAGACATTACGATCTTTTAAAATACGACCTAAAATGTAAAGTAAAAATAAACGAAGTATTAGTGCTAGTACAGAATAAATAATAAATATATATAAAAATGCAATCATTGTGTGCAGTGCGCATTCAAATCAATAATCAAAATTTAACTTTACCAAGGCTTTTGATTGTTCAGAATAAAAGTAAGCAAATAAGTAAGTAGTTGTTAAAGGGGGTGTAATACTTACTACATAACACACAAAGGCAAATCTTCAATCTTTTTAAAAATAAAGTCGTATTGAATGGCTTGCGTAATTACACATCCAAATAGAAAAGCACCCACTGATAAGAAAACTCCTGAAAGCCATGTTAACCACGACCCCATTTTGCGGTGAAGTCCTCTCGTCAATTCATTGTCACTTTCTGTTTCTGATATTCTCAATAAGCAGAGTCCTGCGGAAAATGAAATAGAACTATAAAATAACAAATTACTTTTGCATGGAGATTGAAATTATATTTATTAATAAACCATTAACCTGGAAAAGTAAATATGAAAACAGCAGCTAAGCTTCCTAGCAGTTTTATCACAGATCCGATATTTGGCAGAAGAACGGCTAAAATAAGTGACAAAATAAACCAAAGAGAAATACTAATGACCCGAACACGATTTTGTACTTGCGGATCAATATCATGATGTAAACTGATGCCTCCTCTGGAGAGTTTGTAGTCCCTCCACATATCAATTATGGCAGCATTGCCACAAAAACTTAAAATAGGGTAAGTCGTATATGTCTTTATGGAAATGGCCACAATTGCTACAAGAACAGATGGGTCGTGTGCGTCATAGGAAAGAAGTATATCACTGCGGACATTTGAACCAAATGTTAAGTAACCGTAGGTAGCGGCCACGGTGTACGTGAACACACAAATAAAAAGTGCTAATGACACTGACAGCGTGAACTGTTTAAGATTTCGTCTTCTGAAGCAAGAATAGATCGGGACGACACTCACATGGCACTGATAACCAAAGCAGATTGTTGGAACAACGAGAAACACGTCTGTCCATTCAGTGGGACCGGTTTTGATTTCTCCAGGAATATGCTCCCCAGTATAGTATTGAACAATAATAAGAATTACGATGTAAATCACTGACAAGACTCCAATCGAGCTGACGTGCTTCAAAAAATCTATTTTCTTCGGATAGCAGAATGGTAGGATGAATAAAACTGAAGTAATGGCTGTGGTAAACGCTCGGTTCATATACCAAGTATAGCAGAAATGTTTTCCATACATGGATTCCAAAACTAAAAACATAGTTGGAAATTAAATAGTAATAGGTAATATTATGTAATATAAATATATACCACATTCATTTATAAATAGGAAATGATGACAGCAATACGACAAAAATCTAGCAAATAAAACAATTATTACCTCGATCGAATTGGTCGCCAATAATGATAAGGAATGTAATACATGTTCCAAAACAGTATAGTGCAATGCAAAGAGAAGTAGCACGTTCGGCAGTTTTTCCCCAAGTATATGCCAATACTTCTTGCAAAGTTTTAGCTCCATTCCAATCGGAACAATATGCTAATATTATCAATGCAGGAGCTATAAACCCGAGGAGCACCTGTTTCAAAACAAACGAAACATATTATTTAGTAATTTAGGACCACAAGCGAAGGATTGTGAAGAAATTATTAGAAATATCATATCAATTTAAGAACTATTATGATATTTATTTTTTACCAGCTGAACTACATTTGCTGCGATAACGCCCCCAGCGGAATTGAATGCTATATATCAAAATATCATCCAATTTAACATTTAATACCTATTATGGAGAATTTTACATATGCTAATAGTTTTATAGTACTAATATGGAATTTTTTCCGCAAATAACAACTAATCTATTAATTAAATTTTTACAATTACGACTTACCACTGGGAAAATTGAGTACCCCTGCACCTAGGGCAGCATTGACAATAAGCATTGATGCAGCAAACCATCCTGTCCCATCCTGGTTATTTTCAAATGTCGACTGAGAAGATCCCCCGTGAATTCGAACTGGAGGAAGAACAATTAACCTTTCGTCTTGCAGCTCATCTGTGTCATCGTTGATGACAAGAGGTTCTGGACTGCGGCAATCAAATTGACGGTCCAGCTGAGAAGATTGGTTCTCAGAAAAATTACTCTTTCCAGGCATAGTAATTTTTTACATTGCAGGCAGTCACGAAGACTGGAAACTGCAAAGGAAAATGGAAAGGGCCGATCCTTTTCTGCTTTCTTGTCACAAGAGGAATTTGGTCTAAATTCAATATGTGTTGAATAGTTTATTTAAATTCTTGCTATTGCGGAATGATTCTAGCAAATCTGTTCTTCTTCAGAAGGCAACTGAAGCAGCTGATGTTCTATGTGCGGCAAAGTAGATTTTGTAGATCCTTATTTTCACTTCACGTCGACTCACACACTCTCATTCTCATATCTCTCTTTTTCATCGCAGTTGGTTGGTTTTATTTCGAAAATCTAAATCAAAAGAAAGACAAGTTAAAATAAAATAATCCTGTTTCGGATAAGTGCGACTTATAAGTTAGTGCATGCTAATTGGAGGGGGTACAGAATTATTTATTTATGAACTACTAAAATATTTATGTGCAAAATGTGCATGCAAGTCTTTGTAATATAATTTATTTTGTCGTTTACAGATATACAAGCCTATATTATTTAATTGCGAAGTAGGAAAGAAGATTAGAATATGATTAAGTCTAACATACTTTCTTGGTGGAGATTATTGTCAGTCAGTCGATGTCAATATTCAAGCAATTATATAACTTCTGGAGCATCTGCCTCTACAGCCTTTAATAGCAGATTTCATTCAACCAGCAATGATGGTTCTTCGGCATCAAACGCTGATAATGATGTCGTAAGGCAGCAGGGTGAAAATAGACTGAAAGAAAAATTAAGTTTGTCGTTTCCATCAGCTTCTCAGATTGAAGTCGAAGATATATCAGGTAGCATGAGTTGTTAAAAACAGACTTATCAGCTATAACTTTATATTTTTTTAATGAATTTGAGTTAATGTAATAAATAAAATAATAATATTATCTATGTAATTGTCAAGTCTGACCTGACTAATCTAGTAAGCAAAATAATTATCTCATGACATGACTATGTCCAGTAGTCCAGTATGGCAGCATGAGTTTGGATTTTCTTGTCTAATAATAATGTCGTTTATTCTGTCTGCGCCTATTGCTATTTTGTCTTTCAATACATACAAATATAATGTCGAATATGTTTTCCATGCAACCTATAAGAACCTTCACTGGTAATGTGGTAAAGTGGTAATATCCTGAATCCTGAACCAATAACTACCTGATTTACAAATATGTACATTAATTTTTCCATGAGTTTGCTTTTATTGACACTTTTATACTTTCACATGCATGTACCATACCCATACCATGTTTGGTTGGACACAGTGACACAGCGAAAAGTTGAGACACTTTGTAAATATATAATATTCCTAAAATATCTGTTGCTGTTATATTTAAACTATGATAAGAATGACAAATACATACTAAATACATAAATAAATACTATACCACAAGAACAAATAAATCTTTTGTTTTTATAGGTGGATGCGGTTCAATGTACCAGATTCACGTTGAATCAGTAGACTTCACTGGATTAAATACAGTAAAACAGCATCAACTTGTCACAAAGGTAATATAATTTTAAATAAATAAAATTGTTTTCTGTTATTACTGTCACCCTCCACACGCACACACGAGGATCGAATATGTATAAGATAGTCAGTCCTCAAATAATAATGTGTAAAAATAAGCCAAAAGAAGGTTTTCAAAACAGGGGGGGGGGGCGAATGGTTATTGTGTTCCTATTTAGTTTCGCTGCATGTGGTGTAGCCGAATTTATTCTGTATAAAAGATCTGAAAGAAATTAGCAGCACAGTGGACATACTTTAATTACTCTTAATTTGTGCCCTTTTGTGTCTTATAGGCCTTGCGAGATGACATTAAAGGAATGCATGGTGTTCGTATATCTACAAAAGTACCCATCATATCCAACTAAAAAATTACGCGACGAAACCCAAAATAATAATGCCTAGAATGAATTAGACATGGGGGATACGAAGCTAATAAGTATTTGTATTTATGGCACAGTAATTTTGTTATTTTTATTAGTAATTGGTTGATACTAATAAAAGCAAACTAGTAATTAAAGTATATTCATGTCTTTAATTATCATGTGAGTGTCATGTCATGTAACACTATGTTCTAAGTCCTATATAGTCTTGTTTTTTGTTTGAAAAACAATTAACTATCTAGTCTATTTCCAGTCCCACCATTTCAATTTTCTGTCAGATGTCCAATCCAAGCCACATTGAAACCTTCCCTATATTATTATGGTTTCCTATTATTCGGTTACACTTACAGTTTTCTTATGTTCTTCCCTATCCGTACAATATTGACCTCATAAAAATTATAGCTTTAATTTTCATCTACAATTTTTAATTAGGGGCTTTGCGTTAACTTTTGCTTATAAAAGTTGTAAAAGTTATAGAATTTATAAATTGTAAGTAATCATTTATAAAACAATTATACTGTTCCTGAATCATAATTCCTGACTGCTTGAATGAAACATACACTTTTCGAAACAGGTATTCTTTGCCATTGGAATCGTTATTTATTCAGGTCTAGCATATTTTTTAATGGAAAATGCTTTCGTTTGTTTCGACTGCTATTGGAATGACGATTGTTTATTCATGTTTATGTTCAAGAAGGGAGAAAAGAAAATTAACTAATAGTCTTGAAAGAAGCCTCTCATTTTGCGTAATTTGAAAAAATGGGCATATAAATGAGAATATTTAATTATATAGAACAAAGCAGTATGCAGTATTCATATTTCATAATTTCGTATTTTATCAAAATTGCATAATATTATTACAGCAGCATAGCAGTTAGCAGTTCAATAAAATACAACAATACTACATACTGGGAAATATTGACATGAAATGCATTGGCGCTTAGTGTTTCAGAACATTGGTTTTCGTGCACTCTTCTGAATTTGGAGGAATTTGCAAATCACAATTAAGTTTTAGTTGATTTAATTAACGTGCACATTCTGCACATTGCACAGGTACATGATTACGTATAATAAGATAGTTCATCCATTTATCGCACATACTCATTAGCTAACGAAAGTACAATGGAATGTATTGATTTGCTAACTTGATATTATAAATAATACACAAAATACACATACATATGGTATTATCATAATTGCCAATTATTTAATTTTATATTGGAGCTTCAGAAAGGAAATTAAATAGATTCAATCTTTATTATCTGCTATTTCATAGCAAAATAATATAGTTAAAGCAGTTAGAGCCAAACTTAGCTTTACACAATAATAGTACCCATTTAGATTCCAGACAAAAGCCACAAAAACAAATATGGACAGTAGGAATAGTCACTTTTTATTCTCTTAAACTAATGAGCACAAAAACCACAAAATAATCGACAAAATAATTCTCCAGTCTTAGAATAAAAATGGATTTAGACGACGTTTACGTACAAATTGGGGAATTTGGGGTCCAACAAAAAATATATTTCTTTTCTTTGTGTCTTTTTAATCTTTATGCACCCCTACACTTGATTCAAATAGTTTTTACAGGTAATACTTCAAATTACAATCACCTTTATCATATTTCTACTGCAATTTATTATCAATAATTATTGATATTATTAAATTTTATTATGTACCTTGATTTGATTTAGACTTAACAATTTGTGGGTTTTATTTGCAGGGCAAGCACCGATATTTCAATGTTATTCAAAGTGCAATGTTTCTGCGACTCCGACTGATAGTGGCTTTTGCAACACTTCAACTTCCATGTCCAGTTTTACCGAAAATTATGACATTGTTTCTGGCCACGCTGATAAATACCAAGTATCGAATAATTCGTGTCCTGGAAATTTAAAATCGAACTGTGACCGGATAGAATTTGCAGATTATCCGGATTCCTTTCCCAGAGAAGTATGTAGACTTGAAAACCACAACATTGTTATACTTTTTATTAAACATTACACACTCCAATATTTTGGAACTAAAGCATTTATTGACTAAACGTTATTTTTATTTAGTGGGACTTAGTATGCGACAGCGCTTACAGTGTCAAATTGGTACAGTCAGGTAAATTATTCTCAATTTGACTAGTTAATTTCTAAAAAAAATACAACTAAATCTTTTATAATGGCTTATTTTATAACTACCGTAGCATTTATGGCTGGAGTTGGCATTGGAGCAGTGACACTTGGGGCAGTGGCTGATCACTTTGGACGAAGACGATCCTTGGCTTACACATTGATTGGCATAATTGTCTCTGGAATTTGCTCAAGCTTTGCTCCCTGGTTCCCACTATATATAGTACTTCGGTTAGCAATTATTATATTAAAGTATTAGTATTGGACATGAAAAAGCAATCAATATTTAATATTATACAAGGTTGAAATAAGTTATGGGCATTATAGCCATTTTTACATTTAATATGTACTAGATTCCTTGCTGGATTTTTCTGTGCTGGGAACATACTTTCAAGTTTCGTTTTATCTAGCGAACTTGTTGGTCCAAGTAAAAGAGGTCTTTGTGGTAACATATTTCAGGTTTGTTTATCGTCCATAATGGTTTATTTATCTGTATGCAATTTTATAAACTGCCATTTGCGTTGATTTTAATACAATTGCTCACCTTTTCGAAACAGGTTTTCTTTGCCATTGGAATCGTTATTTATTCTGGTCTAGCATATTTTTTAAGTAACTGGAAAATGCTTTCGTTTGTTTCGACTGCTATTGGAATACCATATCTGTTTTTCTTTATGTACGTTTGCCTAAGATTCACATATTATTTTAATTTAAGTTACCAATGCTTGTTAAATTAAAGCATTATTTCTTCGCACTCTTGTTGTGGATAGAATAATCCTTCTCGATTTTCTGGCTAATAATTTTTTCTTCATATAGATTGCTTCCTGAATCTCCCAGATGGTTAATTACGCATGAGCGTACCCGTGAAGCTAAGCAAGTGCTACGCCAAATAGCAGACAGAAACGGAATGATTTTTCCTACAGATTTGGATATCTCGGTTCCTCTTCCTAATGCTAAGAAGAATAATTTATTCGATGTGTTTAAGAGAAGAAAAACAGCCATATCTACTTGTATTCAATTGTATTCCTGGTTAGTGGAACATAATTTTTAAATTATGTTTATCTCGGAAAAGGTTTTGATTCCAAATTATATTGTTTATCAAACAGGTTCGTTAATAGCATTGTATACTACGGACTGACATTAGCATCCGATAAATTGGGGAACAATATTTACACATCAACAATACTCAGTGGTGTAGTTGAAATACCTGCATATTTGGTCACAGCAGTTTTGATTGACTGGTAAGCATCCACATTCTAGTCAGTCGTATCCGTAATTTGAAAAACATAAGCCTGAATATTAATATCTTACTTCTGTTTTTATAGGATTGGGAGGCGAATAACGCTAGCATTATTCATGGTGATTGGCGGAGTTGCTTGCGTAGCCATTCAGTTTTTAAGCCACTCTTCGGCTGCCACTTTAGGTCTTGCTCTAGTCGGAAAATTGTCGATTGCAGCCAGCTTTTCCATTATTTATATTCATAGTGCAGAATTATTTCCAACTGTTATTCGTAACAGTGGACTTGGTCTGTGCTCCCTGTTTGCACGACTTGGAGGAATACTAGCACCGTTCGTTAGCATGGCAGATTCTGTACAGCCTGCTTTACAGTTTACAATTTACGGTGTTCTAAGCTTCTCTTCGGGAATCCTGAACTTGTTACTAGACGAAACGCTTAATAGAACTTTGCCAGAAACACTTGAGGACTTGAAGGGCGAGCCTAGTCTCCGAAATCAAAGGGGACGATATGCTCCGCTCTCTCACGAAGATATTGAAGAATCTGACGAAGAGAACTCTACAACTGTTTTCGAAGTCAATAGTGCTATCACAACATAGAAAAATGATTTCCCTTTGAATTGGTATTGATTGCTCAAATTATATTATTAGTATAAGAACAAGAACAGTTGGAGGTCAAGAGGAAAAATATGATTCGTGTTAGCGTTAACTGTTTAATAGCATGTAAAAATGCATATACATTTTGTAATGTAATATACAGAATCTGATGACTAGCGTTCATCAAAGCCCCTGAAGATATTTATTATTCAAATTACTCATATCACCATTCTAAACAATCCTTCCACTTCCACTAGTTACTAAATACTAAATAGTATTGTTATGCGTATCATATACTCAATAGGTAGTAGGTTTAAGTATACTGTACCAATATTTTGTAACTGTGAACAATATTTAATTTGATTATTTTGTATTTTGCAAAAACCACAGCTCTTCCACTTATATGTATTGTTTATCATATCAGGACCAGGAATGTCCGTTTTTCTTGAAGAAATTCAAAATTATTTTTCTCTGAAACCAGTAAAGCACTGCAAACAATGTTTGCCAAACATAGCCATAAATAATGAATTGCAATTTAAAGTAGAAATAACATTGCCTAATATTTTATTATGTAGCATGTAGAATAAATAATAATATATTAAGAATCGAGACAATGGCATCGATCGGAGTTACGTATACTTAGATATTGAAATGCAACAAAATGTATTTATAGAATTGAAATAAGTATGTGGGAATTAGATGGTGGTAACTGGTAAGACGAGATAGTTTGTTGAACTCTAAAATAAACTGATATACTATCTAAAGTGACATTGTCTGTGATAATACGAATTAACTATTAAGTATTTATAATACGATTGCAAGGTATTGCTAATTGTTCTTGTATCACAAATGAGTCTGTCCAATGTAGGTAGGAATTTTGTGCTTTGTGGATTGTACGTTTAGTAAAATACCTCAGAAATACATGAAAGTATATACCTAAATAGAAATAGAATAGAAACTGATAGGGGTACGTATGTTTGTCCT
>JABASH010001332.1:0-27354 GCA_019776445.1 Tomocerus maximus | reverse complement strand
ATCATACTTAATTGCATTTAAAATGTTATAGCTAGAAATCGGTCTGAAGGGGGAAGATGCATAAGTAAGTAGTAAAGTGCTAACCGCATATTCATCTCTATCCTATTTATCGAGAAATTAATAGATTTCTGCAAGGTATATTGGCAATTAAAAGAAAATCAGCATTTAATCCTTGATTTATTCAACACAGCACCTTATTTCATTTAATCACAAGGTAAAAGTTCAACTAGCATTTGTAGAGTATTAGATTATCCAAGAAAGTATACTCTAAGCTATAAACATATTTTATACAGGTATTCATTATGTACATATGTAAGATAATAATAATATATACTGTAGAAATGTTCATTGTTCAAACCCAGACGAGAAGACGAGGGTTAACTACCGATTCAATCTCACAGTTAAACACTCTGCTAACAGCATCAATGATTATTGCCGATTCGGAGGATGTTGTAGCAATATATTTACTAAAGCTACTCTGAGGGAATAACGGTCGTTTCGGATTACTCCAATACGTTCTCTCCGGCGGTAGTCCTATGTCTGAAATCGTCTCTGTGTTTCCTGTGGGATAAAAAGGCGGACAGTCATAACTACATGGTAATCGTAATGGCTTTCGCAATTGCACTAAAAGACAATCCCGATCTGTCCTTTAAGTCAGCATGTGATTATACAATAGATAAAATAAAATGAATGTTTGCGAAGATAAAACTTTGCTCTTTTATCATTTTCTAACCTGTTTTCAGATCAACAAAGAGAATGTCTTCGCCTTCCTTAGCGGTCGCGAATATATCAAACGTATGAGCTCGTCTCGACGGGAAGAATGCCACATCACTTATATTTAGCGACGTATTTATATCTACAAACGACTCGAGACCCGTTTCTGAGTACATAAAAACAACCGTATAAAATTATATGCATCTTATCCCATTCATAACTTCCGCAATAGCAATGACATGAACGATCATCTCCAGAACATCTTACTAAATGCAGCTTTATGGAACGGCTTATCATAAAAAATGGCTATCACGTAAACAAATAAAAACATCTTTCAAAAATTTCAATTAATAGAACCTACATCCCACTTGCTAGTGAAGTAATACCCTAGACTTCGTTTACTTACAATGACCCCAATATCAATTTTAAATACATCCATTTATTTATCTCAGACAGATAATATATATTAGATTCGTTAGAATAGATTAGTAAGTTCTGAAAGTATTTAGAATTATAACAGATTCCACTGTTTTGTTCGCCTGCATTACATTCTCTTGGGACTGAATGAATGTCAATGACCATGAATATTAATATCATAATCTTCCAAAAATAATTTTATTGCCTTACCTCGTATGAGTTGAACAAATAAATGAGTTCCTTCTTGACTCTCTGAGACAGTGAGCAATTTTCGACTGTCAGGACTGAGGTAAGGTCTGCCAAAACTTTCCGGTAGTGATGAAATCACACTGTCGGTTAACGCATCAATGACCAATTGCCCTGTAGCTCGGTTGGTCACGGGCTCGAAACATTCTATGATTATGTTACCACCTACAAATGAAATATTCATATTTTGAATTCAGAGTTGTTTACATAACATGAATAATTTATCATGTACTTTTGCTAATAATTACTTAGTCCAGAAAACTGCATGTGTCTGGGAACGCAATTGTACGTAGTCAAATCCACAGACTTGGTGTATCTCAAAGTTACTAAATTGAGTTTGTAAAGTTTCCTGACGTTAGCATGAGAAACGTATGCAAATTGGAACTGGGAGCTGTAGCTCAAGTCTGGAGGTAGGAAAATATTTTGAACCAAATCAAAATGACTATTAATTGGATCGGGATGAACAGAATTGTGTTTTCTCCTTTCCTTTGCATTTCTAATGACTTGAAGTGTCTTTTGGTTGTTGTCGCTCTCCTCTCCCCAGCACATCACCCAGACTTGATCCATGTGAGGCACATAAAACAACTCAACAGGGTAGCGATCCGTGGAAATGGAATCGATGACTACAATTGAATTCTTTGCCACGGAGAGTACAATGATGCGATCTTTGCTCGGCTGTGTAGCATAGATATAAGACGTCGATGATATTCTTATTGCTCTTCCCCAGTCGCATTCAGCATCCACTTTTCCACATAAATAATCGCCCTTGAAAGCAAATTGAAACTTTATTACACACATCCACAGAGAGATGTTCAGACGAATGCTACATAATTTCAGTTTGAGACACATATGGCAAACAAACGTTGAATTATCCATTACGTACTTGTGTTCCCGGAATTACATCGTAATTCATGATTTGCTCTTGCAGCCGGCAATTATTTGGATCAAACGAGGAAGCCCCTTTCGCATGAAAAACGATCAGTTGAGATTCGTTCGGTGGTTCTAGTACAAATGTATTTAAGTGAGAAACTCAATTTCACTCAGTCAATGTACCAGCATAGATATTCATTATGTCTATATATTGAAATATTGTACATTTAACCCCAAAACCTCCGTGTAGTTGTCATTTATGTACCTACGCAGATATGCTATACAAATGGTATCTAGTAAACAGAGCAAGGACATATACTCCCAAAGTAGTAGCGATTCGATCAGAGAGTTTCAGCATTAGCGATGCCTGTCCAATATAACTAAGGGGGAAGGATAGACGTAATAAGTTCTGCTAACTGCTGGATGGAACGGTAGCAATTCGTCTATATCTGCAATACATAACATCGTACTTAACTCAATTGCTCCCGTACCGTATTGATCCAATCCAGTTCACTATTTGTTCTTCATCTGTCTAACTCATTTCATTCCTCTGCTGTCTATCCACAATGGCACACCACGGTAATTCAGAATACTAAAACTGCACCATGTACTTACTAAGACTACCTTCAGCGCTATAACAGTATTTATGTATAATATATTATACTCACGAGTGCTTAATGTAGTCTAGCCTAGATTAGATAGAGTAGCATTCTTATTCTTAAGACCAAAGACGGCTGTCCTTATCCACCCTCCTTGGGCATGTTGTTGCTAAAGATGCCGATAAATACTTCTTAGATATCTGTCAGTGTCATAATATCTTCCGTTTTATACATAATTTAGTGCAATTCATTCAAAATATCATTAACCTGCTCCACACAAAGAACATTTTGTGGTCATTGATTGATCTGGCAATGTTGCAATCAAGAGGAATGAAATTTTTGTTCACTGAAATTGTATAAAAAATACGTTCGTTTTAAGCTAATTACTAGTAGATTAAGTACTGTGTCATTCAGCTGGGTAAGAGTACGTAGTGCTTGCACTAATGTAGTTCTGCTGTAATCCATCTGTAATCATAATGGCTAGTGTGACTAGACACAATAATAAATCGTATTAATGTAAAATATTAAGAATAAATTGGAATTCGATTGTGATTTTCTTGCTGTCAATTAACAAATGTAGTGTTATCAAAAGCAGATTCCACAAATGTCTTCGGATTGTTTCACATACAATTCAAAAAGTGACATACAGAGATTGCTTGTTCATCAGAAACTTTTAAATGTTTTCCACACATTCGTTCCTGAAAATGTTTCAACATTAAAAACAGCATTAACTTGAATTACACTAACATCTTGGGTGTGAGATTCTTGAGATAAGTAAACCATCCTGAATGTCAGTGCATTGTCTAGAATACAGATAACTACAACTTCTAAAGATATTTTTTGCATATCAGTGATAGTGGAGATCGCTCCAGAGAATTTTGCGTCAGTTTAGTAGGCCATTTAGTCAAGATAATATGGGATCGGTTGATTCTGCTTTGTCTCACCTGCAGAGGATCGAGGCTGGTCGATAACCACAAGAGATGCAACATCCATTCGTTTGCCCACCGAATTTTGGGCCTTGCACATGTAGGCGCCGGTGTCCGTGTAGTAAATGTCCCTGAGCGTCAGTCTGGTCCCATCTTCAGACACGACGTATTTTTCGGGAAATTCTGTCGAGAGAGGGTCGTCATTTCTGAGCCACTGTACCTCTGGAATTGGATCACCACTCACACGACACTCAAGGGTGACCTCTTCTCCAGGCTTCTCCCAGATTATGTGCGGAATCACCGTTACATCCGGAGGCACTGCACATAATTTACCTTTTAGTTTGACGTTACGGCTATTACACATTACTGTGAGAGGAGGAGTGAGCGAGCCACACTATTATACTACATGCCCAACTTAACTCTGCACTCGCAATCAGCCCGAAACTCTTCTCCGGATCAGGTCTGAGCTTCCCACGACAGAGCAATCCACTTCTACCCAAACTACCTACTGCTATGTACTAAAGGCATTTTCGTATTAAAAAGCATTTCTGCCGCAATCCGGTCCACTAACGTTACATAACTACATACTACTGCAATCCTTTTGTTTGAGTTTGGGTAACCCACCCAGCCAAGCCGATCCTCTCTCATCCTCTCACTCACCACCACACACAGATACTACATTCCATCTCCACGGCTTAACAACAATAATATCTACATAAGCAGAAACAATCACATTTACTTATTACGACAGCCTCAGCTACAGCATTATTTACTCAACTGAATCCAGTTCACATTTCAGACTTACTCTGCACCGTTAGAACATGAGTCTGGACCACTTCTTGATTCCTTTGAGCATGACAGCAATAATTGCCCGCGTGAAGCATCTGAATATTTCCCAGGTAAAGAGTCCCGTCTATGTTCACCCGCACTTGATCTTGTTGTCGGAGTGTTGATAAATCCACGCCGTATCTTTTCCACACTACCGGTGTTGGTGGACTACCTGATATTTACATCGCAGATAAAACAACTTTGAAAATTAATCCTTAGCACACTTTCGGTAGGGTAAATTACAAAAAGGCTCGATGTAGACATGAAATAAAATGTTTTAGTTAGCACTTGCCAGTAACTGCACATTTGAATTCCACGTTTTCTCCAACGACGGCTTTCCTCTGTGTAATCTCTAAGGCTTTGTCCAGAGAAATCATCGTGACACCTGAGCAAATTAGAGAAAGATTTTAACTCAACATTAGGAACGAAAAGGGAAGGATAAAAAGCAGAGTTCGAGTTGCATTAGCGAGAAATAAGCTGGTAGACTGACAGAACTGAAAAGACAATTTCTAGAACCGAAGAGATAAAAAAGATAAAAGTGTGCACTTACTGTACAATTTGCTGAAGGCTAAATAGAACTCATTAATGTGGAGCAACCTATCATGATTTGAGTCATCAAAGCTCAGAAAATCCGTCAGTTTACATCCAGATGACAATGTCCCCACGTTATCTTCCACGTCAGCCTTTTGACAAACAGTTTTGATTAATGGACATGTCACATGTCTCAGAAATGTGTTGCTCTCTCTTTCTCTTTGCTTTCTTTTCTACTTTTTTCTATTTCGTACTCAAGTTGTACTCACATCATACATTTCACTCTATACAACATTTTTCTGTTGTGCCTTTCTTTTCATTTCTTCTTTTGTAGCAAACTACTTGACTTACTTTGTGCAACTCGTCATACTCCAAAGCTCCGTTATTATTGCGATCCAGATGTGAAAACATGAGACTGAGCAAATAGTCCTTCCCCGCTTCCGGTCTGTCACCAAAGGCGCTTTCCAACCCGAGTTTTTCAGAATTAGTGGCTTTTCCATTGTCAGAGCGTCTTTTTCCACCGCCAATCATCCTCTCGTGATTGTACAACAGCAGGTTGTCCTTAAAATGACATGACATTCATCTTCCTTACTAATAGCTCACAAAGAATAAATACATCTCTACAAACTACCTTAAAAAATATTTCTAAATAAAACATTATTCAGAGCAAATCCCATTTATCTGTCTGTACTCTGTACTTCAAAAATATAACTTTTAGCACCGAAAACAAATTCCCCAAATATCATCTCAGTCTATTTACTCTACCGTGAATGAAAATAGTAGGTACCTACTACGTACTAATAATAGTAGTTAGTAATGGTAAATTAGTCCAAATGAGTAATACAATATCTACAAACTGTGTTTGCAAACTTTGGGAGCGTCCAGAGAAGAAATTGTGTAAATGTAGTTCAAATATTTGTATTGCAGTTAATTTGGTGCAGTATTCCCTATCACTATGCTGCAGTAAAATATGTTTAAATGTTGATTTCGTGGCTAGTGTCTGTATTGTCTCACGAATGAGGTTTACTAGTCCGGGTGTGGGTTGTGGTAGATGAAGTCCTGTGGGATTTGTCCATAGCATGTACTGTAGATTACGATTGCCGCAGAACGAACGAATTTGAGTGCAGGTGGCCATTATGTATAATTGTATGATATTTCGCAATTGTGTCGCAACGAAATGTATTTATTATGAATGGAAAGGTGAAGTGGGTAGTTTGTGGTGGTTATATTTACAGGAATTAATTTGTGAGCCCATATCACGTACTTTTAATATTTCATATTCCTGTGGTGAGCAGGAGGAGTAATCTGTGTTGACTGCAGGAGCAATAGATTGTTCATCAGCAAGCAAAACAGAATCTAAATCCAAGTCTGATTGGTATTTCCTGTCAGACTTCCCCATCTTCTCTTTGGACAAAGTTTCCTTCTGTGGCTCTTGTGCAATAGTTGCTTTTCGACTCCCATCAACATCACTAAGACTAAGACCACCTTCTTTTCCCAATCTGGATTCCACCGAGACTGGTGTTGCTCCAGAAGCCTCCATCCAACTTCCTCCTTCTGCATTATAATGAGTCCCTGAGTGTTCTTCCGTGTAAGGAGAGTCTAGACCTGGAATTACATATCACACCTTATATACAGATACTTAGTACTATGAATGGATGTTACACTTTCGTTTGAAATTCTCCCTTTTACCTCAAGAACAACTAATACATAAAACAACATGGGCACAGCATGGGCAAAAGACTTTCCACTCTATTCGATGTAGCTAGGTATTTATCTGGAGTGGATGGAGATACGCTCACATCGGTACTTACACTTTACATTACATCACCCCCATACATGCTGTGCATACCGGCCACGTACTTATGTAAAGGAGTCAAGTTTACCGATAGAATCCAACTTTATAAGCCCAGTCACTCAATTCACTCCATATCAAAACTCACTTCATTGCCAACCATTACGGGGCGGGGAGTTCTTTTTCTTTCTCCTATACCAGCAAGCTATATCAAGTAATGCTTTTCATGATGAGCATTTCAATTTGTAACTTAATCCTGTATCAACTCTAGTCACAATCAGACTCTGGCCAGTTCTTTGTGGATTCCTTTGGCCTCACACATTACACCTTCACCTCCCTATATTGAAATCAACTATATATATCATCCTGTTTTGTTTCAAGACCATATACACCGAACATTTGCATTCCTTTCATGCTGCTAAGACACTATTCCCACATTGCTCAACTGCACAAGAATTTTGTGACAAACACTCTCAAAAGGTCATCCGAGTAAAATGGCTATTTTTGTACCTACTACTTATTTATACTCCTGGTTTTTCATTTGGTTGTTCATGCCAAAAATATTAAAATGTTAAGGTATTGAAAAAGTTGCAATTTAAGACGAACCAAGATAGATGTGATTGGAAAGCAGAAAATGTAGTCAAAGTAGCGATAGAGTCTTAAATGAATTCCTTTGTTGGGAAACTCATCGAGCTCTCTCTCTCTCATTCTTGTGTTTTGTCTTTATCAACTGAGTTGGTAGGACTTGACTTTCTGCTCATTAGTTTGTGAATTACTTAATCCTAGGAGTTTTAATGGTGCAATTCCCTTCTTTTCTGTCGTGTAGGGCTATAGCAAGTGGGAGACTAAGTATTTAATAGAGTATGGCATGCAGGCAACGATACTCTGTGCACATTTATTTTATTTGAAGGAGCAAAGACAATAGGACATTCTGTTAACGTCAAGTGGATATACAGAGGGAATGAGAGGGACTCGGCTGAACTCAAGTTGTTGACTTGATTCAATGACTCAGAAGTATCCAATCTCACATCAGCATGTGAATTGTGTTCACTGTGCAAGGATACTTGACTTGCTGTTCCATCACTCCACATGGAGAAAGTTATTGAGCACTAGTAGCGAGAGTAATGACGAGAAAAGTTGAGAATTTGCCTCAGAATTGAATTGATGGCTCCAGTCATTCTCATCCCATCCTATCTTGTCAAGTTAAACTCAACAGAACTGACTCGTAGGAGTTGGAATGGAAAAATGCGAAGAAAGCATGACATGACAATACAAAGAGACTCACTCAACTAAAGGGAAGCAACAGCAGCCATTCTCATTCATTCCTGAAATAAAAACTCTGCGAAAATAAAAGTATCTACACTATATGAGTGCACAACTAATAATATCTTGCAATAATAATAATGATATATAAATTCTTGCAAATATATAATATTGTCTACATTGATACATAGCACATAGCTATGTATATTATTACTGTACATTTTCAGAAGTGAATGTATTGCTGTATACACTATTATGTACATTGTAGTTGTACGGAGAGAAAGCAATGTGTCTTATTTATGTACATGGACAGATAGTTGCACACAATGTAAGTAAACGCAAGTATTTTTATCTGAACTCAACCAAGCCATTCCATTCCAGTGTAGAATGGCTACAACATTTTTTGCAGTACATAATATAGACTATTATGTAATGGCACTGTACAGTTTTACAATATGTTTCTGAGAAAGACGCAATGAATCGGATGGATGGGATGGGACGAGTCTGTGCAACTTATATCGTTTCACTATTTTACTGCAGAATACCATTAAAGTAAAAAAGTCACTCACAAGAATGTCTTCGTATAGGAACATTTATAAGTTTACTTGGGAAACACATTACTATATATATTATACATGGGTGCAGTAAATAAATAAGGAGGAGTATATGCATTTAGTATGTTTAATGCTTTTAATACGTCAGCTCACTATGAACTTTTTACTGCTAGAGCAGGAAGGAGCTAATATTATATTAGGAGAGAAACATTCTACACAGACATAGCAACGATTCAATCTCATCTTTCTTGATAGAAATTCCCAGTTCAATCACCCAAATTCAATTCAACTTTACAAAACTTTTCTGGCTACTTTGCTCCTTTGCTACTCTTTTCTATTACATACACTTATGTACTTCTCCCCAGCCATGAACTATCAGTTTCTATAGGTTATCTGTGTGAACATGCACCACACCATATACGAAGCCCCATATGTATACTTAGATAAAGATACACAGATAGAAGACAGCATCGCTGTGTTATGTCACGTCACTTTGGTTCAGTTCAGTTAGAAAGAGATACTACGCAGAGCAGGCACAGTTGTAATACATTTTAGTTTACTTCTGTCAGTCAGTCAGATCAGAAATTGGGTTTTCTTCCCAGAGTTGTACTGTGCAGATATGGCGTTAGTGATTCTTTGCTCTTTTTGGCATTAGTTGTGAATGAATTCCACAAGAGCCGAGCCCAGTACAAAATAAGCCCTTCAAATTTTACATTTCTATATTAAGTAATGCAATCGTGTGCTTTTTATGGAGAAAGCGACGCAGCATTCTTTCTTTTCACAATGTCATACTCCACTATAGTACGTGGATGTGCATTATTACTTTCCTACTTGGATTCTGCCTACTTTTATTGTCATTTATTCCCGGTCTTATTACTTCCTTCCGACTCACAATCCATATTCAACTCGAACATCATTATCAACCAACTGAGAAAGAATTCGATATCATTTTGAACCGGATAACTTTATTGTCAGTCATCGAAAGGCCTATATTGCATAAACATATATCAGCACACTATTATACTACGAACACACTCACTCAGGTACTGTAATATACCTACATACATGTTTTACGACCATCATCATACGAAGATCGTCATTAGATTTTTAATAACGCAAGTAGGTACCTCTTGGTATGTATACTAATAATATGTGAAATCAACAAGACGTATAATATTACAGATCGCGACTCACATTCCCACAAGAAGAGTGAGAGACTTCGTTTGTAATTTGTAATACCTAGGAGGCAGAAGTAGAGAGAGATAGTTATTTTTTATGCCGAATCTTTGGATGACGACCCCGGGTTCTGAAGTGATCTCATTTTGAGAATATCTCTCTCTGACTAAAGAAATAATAATGCAATGTATTCTAATGGAAGAATAAGAATACTTTACAGATCAAACTGCTCCTGACATTGCTCCAATAAATATTCCTAACTACACACAATAATATCTGCACCTAACATAACGTACCTACATATTTTGAGCTACCACTTTACATCCCTTTTAGATTCCTTTTTGCATTGTCCTGAATAAAGCGTCTTTGTTGTGCCCTGCTCTCTACGGCTGTATTACAGAATATTGTATTATTATTATCATCATCTTCCAACGTAGCATTCTAGTTGAAGTATTCCATTTCATTCCATAGAGAAAAGATACCAAAGAAATTTGATTTGAGTTTTTCTCGTTTCCTTTTATGTACTTTCTTAGCTACATACCTAATACTGCTCTTCCCAACTGATCTAGGTAATAGAAAATGGCTATATACACCTACGAACTACACTTGTAGACTTAATATTACGCATCTTTTCAATGTAGCACCTTTCTTTAGTTGAATCTGCAAAGAAACTAGATGGGCAAAGGGATCCTTCACAAACGGCTTTCTCTCTACAACAAATAACTGTACTGTTCTGGCATAGAAATACCACGGCCTATGTAACTACAACAGAACGACATCAGAGCACAATGGGGAAATACCTTACACTCGGACTAACACTATGCAATAACCAAACTCAAAAGAAAACTGCAAGAAAAGGAGATTTCGCCCTGTGAATCTTGGTGGCTGTTGATGTGCGGATTTACTTTTACTTTCGCCTTGGAGGGCATGAAAGTGAAAACTACGTACACCATCATATCTAAAAAAGGCCTCTACTGTATGTAAATAGTTCTATAGGACGTTTGTAGTATCAAGTGTAGACATTTCAGTCACACACAACAATATAGTTCTAAGTATAGATTTTATTTACAATTCCACTTAGTTCACTGTCTCTGACACAAACACAGGAATGTTATGAAAACATTTTTTTATATCACGCATCCACATCACTGAATGTGAATACATTACTCTCCTTGACCAAATTCAAACATGAGATTGTGAAATGCTTCTTTAATCATTTGAATGTCTTCAGAAAAGTATGCGATAAAAATTCAAGCACCAAGAAGACAAATATGACTGTAAGTCCAGAATGAGTGTAAATGTCTTCCGATTTGTCCTATTAGCACTGATATTGTAAAAAGTAAAGAAAAATCGTTTCTTTGCCAAAATTATATTTTGCCTGTCAAACAGTATTCAGTTCAGCATATACTTAAGAGTACATTTTCATTGTTTTAGCATGATTCTGTTTACAAATATCCTGAAAGAGCGGAAGTCAATTAATGTGCGATAGTAGGTCAATGAAACTTGGCAGTTTATTATTTACGACGTTTGCATACCATGAGTTTCGAAACCGAAAGGTCTAAGAGTCAGGAAAGTAGATAGTATACACTACAGGAATTAATGAGATATGTTATTTGTATTTGGCTGGAAATAGCTCAGTAAAGATAAAGCGAGCGTGGACGAGTGGGCATGTAATCCGTAGGAAAAGTAACCTAGATTCCCACAATTCGCTTACAGTACATCCGTCAGAATAAAATTTCGGGCAATTTATTATCTATCGTATGTGTGTGCATAGGTGTGAGGGATTTTGGTAGAGTAGGAGATATTATACGTAGGAGAGTGCCAGGGAGAATAGGATAGTTGTCGGACAAAAGACAGAGTTTATTTATGGGGACGATACTTCTTTTTCGAGTCTATTCTGAAATTCCGAAAAGGAATGCGAATACGAACGATAACGATTCGATACAAAGTCTTTTGTCTGTCTCTGTCCCAAGGAACGTTGCTTTGCGTTCTACCTTCCTTCGGCTGGTTTCTTCTGGTCTCCTCTGTCCTGCATGCCCTCCTCTATTCTTGCTCCATTCATATTTCACTATTCAATGTACTCCTGAGAGGGAGAGAGAGAAGCCGGAATAAAATATCACATAATGGAGTAGAGGGACGAACTGCATTGAAATTTTGAATATATCTTGTCTTACTTATACCTCAGTAAATTCATATTGTGCAAGAGAGACTTCACATGTTATTATAGCAACTCTCCATTACGTAACACTATCTCCCATTTTCAACATACATTAGCATTAGCTCGTGGAAATGCATTACAGTTAGGAAAACATGAGGCTATAAAATAAACTCCATCTACTTATAACTTCCCGGCTGTAATGCAAAGAGGTACTCATCAGATTAAACTACGGTCTGGACACATCCTATACTATTTATACCAAAACATTAAATTCGAAAAGTTGTGTGATGAAGGTAGCAGCATTACTATGGATTCTAGGGATAGTCTCATTCTTGTAGCTCGCCAGGAGTCAGCATCACCGAAAGTAACGTAAACTAGTAGATCCCCTACACAGTGTGTTTCTTTTATCATTTATTCAAAACGCATAAATTGCTAGCATTAGCTGGAAAAGCGACAGAGTAATCTTTGCTCATTTGGCAATTCCAGTCTGTGACTTGACATATTATTCAGGAGCGAGACTCCGACAATTCAATGTTCACTCCATAGCTTTCACTTGGTTCCATTTCGAATTATACCATAACACTACCACTACCGCTTAGCTACTTATGCACATATAGATAGGACTTTCCCTCCAAAGTAGCTCTACGTGTGTACTACATATTGTATGAAATGCATAGTAACTCTATACAGTCTCTACAGCATGAGAGAAAATTCATTTGTCGTTTACACCACTATTTATGTAGATATAGAGTCAGGCGACACCAGCTATACATTCAAGAATGAGGTACTGTAGATGCAAAGATAGATATTTCTCTCGTTTCGCATTCTATTTCTTTGTATTAGAGTGGTAAATGGCAATTTTAGCCTGACTTTGCTTTCCTGGACTTGATTAAGAGACGGGATATCCGTATCAAGATCCGGGCTTTCCTTTGTCTCTCCGGCCTGTCCCGAAAAAGAATGCATGCAGTTAAAAAACGATGTCACTCTGCACGTAGTTTACTTCAGTCCTATTTACAACACTACTGGACTGAAATAACCTATGCCTATCACTCCGAGTATATCTTCGATATAGGGCTATGCCATATCCTAACTATTATTTACAAGTGTTGAGTTTAACTCCACACTCAACTCTGCTAACGCTCTCAGTAGTATACAATCATTTCACTGAATTTTTCCACCAACTAGCTATGGGTTGGGGGACAGTTGTTATCTGAAGGGATTCGCCATTCGCCTGAAACATTTTGATTTTTTGCTTTCAAAAATCTCAAAACAACCCTTACAGATATTAAACAATCCTGCACAAAAATGAAACATTCCTTGATTTTTTCCATTTTTTCGAATCCACCTAAAATACCTATTATTACTGTTAATTGTAATTTACTGATAAGTTTTCCAGACACGTGAGAGGCATAATATTCACAAACTTAAAATAAGAAACTTAAATTCACAATAAAATATCTACTTTGTCAAAACAATCTTAGAGAAGAATTGTCTTAGGGTTAATAGTATGGTATAGTATTAGGGTGGGAAGTGTCCTGTTTTATCTTTCATGCGAACTGTCCTCTTTGCACTAGAGAATGAATGAACTACCAAGTATCGTGTCTTATCTAGAATATCATGTCGTCAGTCGTTCTCTGTTGTTGTCTTTGCAGAACTCAAGAGTAAAAAGTGTCGAGTCAACTATTCTACTTCTGCTCTATATTAGTATTAGTATTATAGTCAATCCAGTGCGAAAAATTCCATACAATAGTAGTATAAACGGAGAAATGAAACTGAGCTGGGTCGGGTTGTTCTATCTAGCAGTTCCATTAGTGCTGCGCTGTATATGTATATATGTTGCAGGTAATTTGCAGTCCGCCCGTATGCATACGGCTTCAGTTGTATATATTGCAAAATACGTACAACTGAACTGCCTAGGGCAAGACAGTAAACATAAATTTCTAAATTCGCGTAAGGATAAAGAGAGATTAAAGAGATTATAATATAGCAACTGATTTTGAACGAAGTCAACAATTTCTCCACATATTTTTCTGAATAAACTATTGCTAATGTGACAGGACAAGCTGGGAATCGTGTCCAAACATTGCTTTACAAGGTACTCGTTTTATAACACAATGAAACGTACATTTTTTGAAATGGCAATGCCTAACTATACTTATAATAAGGAATTATTTATAAGTAAAGTGAATCAATCGAATTGAATAACTTGAATCAATTATCTATTTCAATGATCTGTATGAGTTTTCTTAACTTGGGTGTGTTAATTTCATAATGCTATGCATAGGTACAATGCCCTAATTTAGCTGAAATATTGATCTTACGCCGTATGTATACAGCCTAGTGAATATATTACGTATTGACACGCGCTGGTGCCCTAGGCAGTCCAGTTGTACGTATTTTATATGGAAGCCGTATGTATAAGGCGGACTTTGCAAATTACCTGCAACACATATATTTCAGTAGTGTTCTACTAGAAAGGATGCTACAGCACTTAACTGAGTTCGACCGAGACTCACTCACTCAGCATAAGTTTCCTATAAAGAAAAAAACATGAAATACATTTACTTTGCGTAGGTAATATACAACCAACAACCGAGCTAGAAATAAATGGGCCTGGCTAAGAACATTTTCAAACCTATTGCTTAACTTCCAGCAAAGATAGATATATGTACTGGTGTGAGGCATTTTTCCGGATCCACCGGATCTTCGGATAAATGAAAGGAAATTCCTGAAAGGACTCTTGGACAGGTTCTATTTGCATTTTACACGCTGTCATCCCTATTCCTGTTTCGTAGCCCGCCCGCACTGTTTATATTTACATTACTTTATACTAAAGGTACACATAGCTAATCTACCACATACGGACTAGACTATATATAGGTACATCTTGCAGAGTGGGTTATCAGTGTTAGCACTGGAATAGTAATAAAAGATAATGGAACATGAACTGACCAAAATAAACTGGAATAGTAGATATAAAGTCCATGGATTACATTTATGTAGAAGTGTCAGTGCATTAGGAAATGACATTATTTAGTAATGAACTGAAATATCCTCCACGAGGATGGCTCCACTTAATAGGTCCGCATTAGTACATTGATAGATATTGCAAAAAGCAGCATCGCTAGTATATTTCTATGCTTAGTCGCTATCTTGTCGCAAGTAGGTACGTCAACAATAGATATACATCAACCCTTTACCTACCTTGTTCCATTTACCTTTCTCCGGGACCACACCGCCCACTGTAAACCACTGCTAAGTAATCTTCTCAAAGTAAAGTTGGAACTATTATTATAAGTAAGGAGTACAAAGTTGTGAAAGGTTCTTATGCATATCCGTCTGCGAATTGCTCTTCTCTATATAAACCCTAGTAATTCAAGAAACCTCTAGACCCGTAGTATACCAAAGCATTTCAGCTATTTAGTACAGAATTTTCAAATTTTGCAACTACTCTCTGTGCTATATATTTATCGTGTATACAGAATCGGAGTGAAAGCTCTTATCAAGTAAAACTGTTGGAGCAGAGAAAGCCACACCCGAGAGAGAGAAAGAGACAAGGAGAGTAGGATTTCTTTAATAAACAAAGTGCTCTGCCTCATCAAATCCGATTCCCGGGACAGGTGTCCTTCCGCACTAACCAAAGGCTCAGTTGAGATGTCTCTGTTCCCTTATCAAGTTGAACGTAATGAAAACGGACATTAAGTGCAGTATCATTTGCCATCTCTTACCGACACGATGTCGACCTTCTTTAGCCCACTTGGATTTGGATGCGGAAAAGGGAAACTCATTGTTAGTCGAGGGATTACTGTTTTCCATGCTATTAGGAGACGAAGGCGGTCGTGAGTGTTTCAGGCAGCGTTTCGAGTGGTCAACACTTATTCTGCTGTTGGTCCTACAAGCAGCTTGGTGCAGCTCGCAATGACTGTGATAAAGACGACCATCCGTTCCACAAATTGATTTTGCTCTCAATGGACACTCTCGGATGCAAATACACTGCGGGAGTCCATCGATATCCTCTAGGCATTCTTTCCCTCGGCCGCACCACCAGTTCTCACAAATAGAAGCCACAGAACGACCTATACAGACATACAACAATCGTAAAGTAAATAAAATTAAACTCTCTTTCGTATCTTTTGCCCATAAATTTCATCCGCAAAATATTTGCCACTAACTGCTGCGGATATTATAACTGATAAATTACATATAGCACATTAAACGGGCAAATCTCCTTCATAGCAAATAATATGTCATGCTAATGGGAGTATAGCACGGCTGTATATAGGGACCGAGTTATTTTCACTGCCAAACTCCCTACATACTTACTATTGGCAATATTATTTACAACTTCCCTTGCCTTGCACACGATGTGATATTATGAGATACGCGAGCTCACTTCATTTCGTTTCAGCTCTCCCAGGTGAATAGTAGTCAGTAGTCAATAATAATAAAATGATATTGCTTTTACTTCTATTTACTGCGATAGAAAAAGTAATTCTCGTTAGAAATAAATGACATTCTACTTTCTCCTCTCTATTGCATTAAGGTTATAGAGGTAAATTACTATTATTAAGCCCTATACAGCATTAAATGTGCATTTCCCATTTCTATTGGTTGTGGACCTTTACATTACGTTTGACTCTACATATATGAATGTATCACTGTAGGTAGACTATAGTATGCAATGGGTACCTATTACAGTTAAGGACATTCAGAATTCTCTTTGAGAAAAGGACATTTCATTTACTTACCTGAAGAATGGGGGACCGAGGAGTTTTCCTGGGATGACGGTAAAACGATTCGAAGCTGGAGCTCGTCTTTGATTCGGTGATGTCGGGAGTTTCTCTGCAATGTAAGTTAAAGTGCATTTATGAAAATAGAGAAAATTGAAATAATAATACAAACTGTTTGAGAATGCTCACTTTGCATTCTATTTGGAGGGCTTCCTTAACTAAAAGCAGGAGAATACATAAAGTCGCGAAACAGTGTCTTCTATGTGTTTAGCTACGTAGGTGTACTCGAGCCCAATTGAAACTCACTCACTCAGCTACTTCTGCTAAAGTCAAGTCACAAAGCAATTTTCAGGAATGTTTCCATGAACTGGGAGCGTACAGGGAGTTCTTAAGATAGACTGGTATTATTACATATAGACGTGTACTATGCAAACACACAGACTGTACTGTACATACATAGAACATGATGATAGCTACCTGTGTCTCAAAAGCCAAGGTACTATAGAATGGGATATTGTAACTGTGACTATTCTTATAGTATTTAAGTACATAGGACATGTATGTGAATAGAAATGTTTGCCTAGCTGTTTTAATACAAAGTTTAAACAACTGTAAGTGTATCTTTCTGTCTCCCAAACAAAACAGGTAGGATGGAAAAGGAGCTCCAGGAGACAATGCACCACAACAGCATTGTTAAGTTATGATGTTATGTTAGCGAGTTGAGTTACATTGCATTATATTTACTTTGTTAGTTGACTGGAGTTGCGTTAACTTGCATTGAGCCGAGTGTCTTGAGACTTCCTTTCTCTCTGTTCTCTGCTTTCACTTGGTTAGCTTAGGTTTGGTCTGGGGACTTGAGAAAACGGAGAATTCGACTTACTCAGCTGTCCTGGTTTGGTTTGCTATTGTAAATATGTATGTATTCCTATTCCGAGAGTAGAAATGTCTTCTGGCTTGGCCCTACTACTGCTCAATACTGTTTAGTTAGCTATTCTGCGATACAGATACATTTACATTCCCTACTCGTGTAATAGTGCTGAGGAAAATGTAGATGTAGGCACATAGTAATATAGATATGTCTTATATGCAAGTATCGCTGTACTTACTTCGTGACTTTGACTTTCTCTGTTGTCTTATTATTCCGTTCTCCGTTTCTAACTGCCTTCAGTTAGTTAGTAGAGATATCTGTATACGTATTCTCACAACGGTTTAATCCCACAGTCAATAATTCATGTGGGATGTAAACTTTGGGGAAAAGACGTCCATAAAAGCCATTTCAGACTTCATGATGTATTATTCATGTGCTAGTTTCACTAGTGATATTCTAAAGAGCATTTTCTTGCTTCTCAGAATATCTGACTGAAAATATAGGGGACACACGCAGACAGACAAGACAGGACTGAAAAGACAACCGAACCAAAATAGTCCACACCAAACCACAACGCACAAAGACCAGGACGGGACTCAGCTACTAACAAACAATCAGTCAGACCAAACAAAAACCTAAAGAGAACAATAGAAAAATACACGTATGACTTTCTCCACCCGATATTTTCATCACTGCATATCGCACTCTTTCTCTATTGTACACCCACGCAATTCAAATCCAACTATATTAAACAACATAGAATTAATATGAGACCTTGCACTGTAATGACAATCATAGACGTTAATGACAACTAGGAAGAATGATGGTTATCAAGTCAAATCTTTTCCAAACTACTGAGCACCCTCGCTGAAAAGCATTTTATGAGAGAAACAGTAAACTAGTACAAGTTCTATAGCCATAGGCATAATAAAATGCCAAAGTAATCATGTCAGTAGACAAACATGTACTTAATAACAAAACAGCCGAGAGCAAGGTTGTGTCTGGCATGCAAACAAACAAGAGAAAGTTTGACTCGATGTGCTTTTGCTTTCATTAAGTTTTAATGTCCCTATCTCTGAGTTGGCTCTTACTTGACCTTTGTCGATATGCCGCAGTAGGACGTATGACCCATTCACATCTGTACTGTTACATTGGATGTAGTCGGGGCTCTGTAAATTTGAATAAGAATTAGCTGTCTAATTCACAATACAAGCCCAACCCTCGCAAATATGTACAGAAGCACAGGATGAAAAACATAAACGCAGCAAATATGTAGCTGAAAGAGGGAAAACCAGCGAAAGCGAAAGATGAGAAATGATTGGCATTGTTTTCCCTTGTCAGCTCAACCTCAATCTCGCCAAGTCCCGAATTCTCGATAGAACAATGTGAATGCCTTCCTTTCTTTCACCAATCTGTGCCTTTATGCCATACCATGCCAAGGAGGAAGATGAAACCAGCTATAAAATGGTGACAGAAGGTACACAGCCAGTATACGAAACCACATCAGCCAAAGACCACAGGATTCGCCAGAGATTCTCTGTCTCGACTTCAGACACAATTATGAATACTTGACTAAAGCTATTATCTTTGCGATGAAAGGGGAAATTGAAAAGAAACATCTTGTGCGTTTCCGCTGTGCATTGTGCAATACAAAATATAGGAAGTCTTGGTTGTGGATTTGAGTCGACTCGAGTGTCTTCCTAAATGCGACATGTTCTGTGAGAAGCTACAGTATTTATAATCTTTGAAGAACTTGTGAACACTAATGAGCCCTCAAAAAGGAGCACTAAGAATAGAATTACAGATAAAGTACTGTGAATTGAAAGTGTGCCTTTTCTCCTTACATATAAATATTATACGTAAATTAAGATCTGTCACCCTTCAGTTTGTAGCCTGAAAATAAGTCTTGCATTCATACTTCAACGTATTACCTAAGAGCTATATCGGATAGGTATTTAATAATGTTAATTCTGTCCTTTGTGCTCTAATTTTAGAGTGGAGAGCTTTGATTCAAAATATCTAGCAAGTGTAGTAGAGCTACCTCAGTCGGATTCTAATGCAAAGGTAGAAATACTAATTTTCAAGATCTTTTGATCTCAAATTATATTCTAAACATGACGGACTTTCCGTCAGAAAAGATAAAAGAGGAAACCCAGTCGAGATTCGTCGACGGTGATCAGTGTACTGATGATGGGAACGATAGAGGACAAGATCAGACGTCAGAGATTGCTTGAAAAGAAAAGTAAACGAGAAAATGCTCAATATAATCCTCGAAGGTAGTAGCTCCGTGTACAAGTGCTTGAGTCGTTGTCTTATTATATGTTTATGTAGTTAGTTTAGTTAGTAGGTACTTGAGAAGATAATGTTGGGAAATCCTTGCCAATTTTTAAGTAGGCGAGTTTAAACAGGGAATCCTTTCGTGTCTCATCATTTAGAATCAAAGCAAGAGTGATGTAAAGAAAGGAAGACAGAAGGGAAGCCAACAGAACGTCCTCGAGTTTGAGAAACTTGAGATAGGGCGCATTTTATTAGAGATTTGAGTTGACTAGAGGAAGAAGAAAACCAAAGCAGAGACGGTTGTCGTACAACAAGAAAAGGGAAGTAAACTGATGGTCTGGTGAGTGAGAGAAGAATATAAGCCATAAAATCCCTTATTACTCTCTCATGGTTTTGCATATCAAGAAGCTTTTTGGCTAAGGTTTCTTTGAGTTTTTATTGCCGGTACAGGGAGCCCAATGGAGAAATCAATATCTTTTATTTCCCCATCCCGATTATCTGTGAAATTTAGTGTGATGCTCGACGACCCTTGTGCTTTACAAACCGGAACGGAACGTTGATCGTAGTCAATGACAAGGCAGCCAAGTTAGTAGCAGTCTAAAGACCAGAGCACGATGCACGAACACGAAATAGTCTTGCCATCAGCCATGCGACCCGAGAAAGGGAAGTTTACCACTTGTACTCTACTCCAGAGTAAAGAGTAAAGACTATATAATCCGTCAAGTCATGAAATGGGGGTTGGGAGAAGGGAAAACTCAGTTTTTGGATGTTTTCCAAAAGGATTTTTGGAAATTAAAGGTTAAAAAATTGAAGGGCAAATATAATATGAGGACAGTTGAGCTTTGAAAGTCCCTTATACAATATTACATCTTATGATTTGGCAATTCAAAACGTAAAGTTGGTTACTATACCCCTAAATATACTATATGTGAGTGACAAAGGGCTCGGGGTGAGAAAGAATCAACAGAGAAGAAAAAGTTTGGAGCCAACTCATCCAAGATAGTTTGCCAGTGAATCCAAGTGTAGTGAACTGAGAGTACATGAAAAAGTTACATTAGCCTTATGTAATGTGAGCTTGTGTGAACTAAACGGAATGTGCCCAGGCTTTGGCTTCCCTCGATCCTGAATATTGAACGTGACTACGTGACCCTGACTTCGAAAGTTGAATGCTGAAATTTTAATTCGATGTGATAACTTTTCCCTGAATAAGGAAGAGGGAAATTTCGTTAGAAAGATCCTCCTGCTGTTTTGGCTCACACAAAGAGTGTCTGGGTTCTCCAGAGCAGCGTCTTGTCTTTGAGAGTGTTCCTAATGCTGATGTGTCGTACATACAGATAGTAGTTAGTTATCACTTAAGAAGTCAAACAGGGGAAGGAGGGACATCATAAGTTCTTTTCTTTGTAAAACGAGTCAAGTGCACTATATTATGTACGTTTTCCCCGTAAAAGTCAGGCTTATTGAGGAAAAGAGAAGATGCGACTATCATTATCTACATTAAGTAACCAAGCCGTAGAATACCTAACCAGGAGGAGAAGCGCCTTGCAGCGGAGTAGAAGGGTGAGTCAAGCCAAGTCATTTTCTCGGTGTGTAATTCATTACACTTCATTTCCCTATCGTACAGTTGATCGTGAATGGCGAACTAAAAGTATTTTACTTGCAGATAAGTATCGCCAACTTAAAGAAAACGGGTTTAAGTGTTGAATTAACTGGTTTGGCTTGACTTCTCCTCCCTGTGGCTGGACTTCTTTTGCCTACAAAGGATGAAAAGAACAAACGAAATAGGACAGGACAGGAGAGAGACAGACTCACCCACCGAAAACCGAAGTATACCACACACGAAAGAAGCCAGTGCCAGATCTCTATATCTATAGGAAAACTCTTGCGATGAGAAGTAAAGTAGGTGGAGAATTTACGTACCTTCGTGCTGCTGGAGAAAACCGTCGTTGCCGTAAGTATAAAGAGCCACAATAGAAACTTCATTACTCTCAACATCTCCGAGAAAACTGCCAGGGAGTAAATGGAACCTTAAAAAACGAGAGACGATAAATTTGTAAAGTAACGTGAGTAGATTAACGTATTAGATTAGTAATAAAAACGGAAAAACTGCTATAGACAAGTTTAGACAACTCCCAAGTCATCTTTTAATATAGGCACCACAGAGAAGCCAGCTAAAAGCGCCTTTGCATAAACTCAAACAAAGGAAGAGGAAAATAGCCCGGTAGTTTATTTTACACAGTCATTTACCCTCATTACTATACTACAGACAGAAGAAAACGGGATGCATTTTCACTGCCTCCGAATTTTATGTGCTGTTTGTATGTGTGCAGGAACACTGCTAAGTATTCCATTCAATTTTATACTCCGTATATAGCCGGGTCCAGGCTGTTGTGTACTGTGCGTAAAATTCTGTTGTACCTACTCTATTAAATAGCAGAGAAGAGAAAATAAGCAATTTGATCTAGTTTTCCGTTCGTCAAATAGACCGTGAAATTTCTCTTTTTCGTGTAACCTAACGGAAATGCTTTTGCGTTTGCATAGAAGCAAATGGATGAGTGAAATGGTGAAAGCAATTTTTGTTCCGACTCTGGCTAATCCAATACGCTAGGATACACAACACAACATTTCTCTCTCTCATTCTTCGGTTGAATCCTTCAACTAACCAACCAAAGCAACCAGCCAGCTCATCTTTGTACTAGAATGAAACAAAATGCATACACAATGCTGGTTCCTGGAAACGTGTAGAGTGTCCTAGGGATGAACGTTATTTCGTTTAAAGTCTTGTTTTCCCTTTTTTAGCACGAGTATCTTCCTCCCTACTCACTCAATCATGATGTGTTCGGTTCTCTTCTGTTTGCTTAACGTTTTCTACCAAACTGCACACACAAACCAAACGAAACGAGCCAGAATCAAGTACCAATGTTGAAGGGGAAGGCTCAAAAGCCTAGACTGGACGATACGACTGGAACTATGTTCGTATAAAAACATAAACTCGGCCATTCTCTGCTTTGCTTACCTGAACAAGTCTAGTAGTCCTTGATTTCCTATCCTTCCCTTGCTTACTCTGCACTAAACCGGACTACTAGAGCCTGTCTGTTCTCCTGACAAGACTGAGTGAGTGAAACTACCACGATGTACTTATATACTCCTACAGACTACTATATAGGAGAACCTACTACTACATAACTTTTTATCATAGAAACAAACTCCATTCGTAGACACCATCAAATCAAGGAATCTTGTTACCAACTCTAATCAGAGCCAGAAAAACTTTAGCCATAGCACACAGCTATTACTTTCTTGCATGGAAACACGCCAAACAAACCGAAGCAAGGAAACTTCCTCTTCTCCGTCTCCCTTTTTCTACGTATTCGCCTTCACTTACTTGTCTGCTAAATGTAAGTATGTAAGTAGGTAAGTATATGTTGCATTGGATTTGTGTAATACGAGTGAAAATGCCATGCTTTGTCCTTATAACTATTATATGTTGTAACTTACATTCTTCTGACAAATGCACTATAGTAGTACATGTGTAGTCGGATACTGTATAATTCGTGTTTCTAAGTAGCAGTGGTAGAAATGAAAAGGAAGCGGAAACAACACACGCATGTAGTCTAAAGCCAGAAACGACGACATAGGACGAGGTGGGTTAGGGAAAGCCGGACTAGTTCAGGCTTAACCAAGCCAATTCTACTTAAATCAAGTCAGGAAAGCAGGAGAAAGGATGGGGAAAATAAAAGGGGAAAAGAAATGGGGTTCCTTTAGCTTTTACTGTCCCAAATTAGTGGAGAGGAAATGAAAAACTTTTCATGGTGAATTGAAAGAATGTTGATGCCAATGCAATGGCTGGCTATTGCTTTTCCCTGTTTAAATGTGCAAAAACGTTCCTACAGATAAGTAGATGCACTAACAACATTCATTTCCCAGCACACGAATATAAACTATAAAACTATAAACTTAAGACCATATTTCTTTCTCCCTTTGGCTACGGAAGCCATGCAAATAAAATGGGCAAGGCACGGAGAAAGTTTTATTTACCTTCCTTTGTGCTCCGCTCGTCTGTTGTCTTGTCAGATCTGCAATGAAATGCAACGGAATGTTTGTATCTGTCTGTTGAATTTTTCTCCTTCTGACTTGTGTGCTGTTTAGAGTTCAACACTTGCTCTCGTTGATATTGTGAGCTTATATTTGTAGAAACTACAGAAAAGGATCCTGTAGAATGAATGAAGGATTGCCTTTGAATGTTTTGTCTCACTTGGTCCGGTCTCTTCTTGCCTCGCTCACTTTTACACCTGGAATCCAGAAAAGTTTCTCACTTAAAGAAAAAGTTAACTTTCCACGATTTTCTTTTTTATTATTTCGATTTAGTTGTGTACCTTTTGAGGAGTGCAGCTGTAGTGTGTGTCTGCCTTCCTGTTTGTCAGCACCCTTACTATAACACTGCTGATGACATATAGAGTGATAGAAATGGATTCGTGTGGCAAAAACTTTTTCTCACTGCAGAAGCTCAGAAGATACTGGTAGTAAGTGGTATTGGTGTCTACGGGAAAATTGGTGGTAATGGTAATGCATGATGATGATTCTGTTCCCCCTGCTCTTCTGGCATATCGACTTGCCTTCAATCTCTATATATTTCTGGTGATACAATGTCTAAATACCTTTCATTTCCCTTCTCAAAGGGCATTTGTAAGTGCAGTCGTTAGTGTATGTAGTGTGCCAATAGTAGTAAGTAGTAGTACGTTGGCAGCATGCAATAGTAACGAGGACGAAGATAACCTTAGAAATAGCTATTTTTCTTCAAGTCTCGTTTCGTGTGTCACAGTGCAACAGAATGAAACTGACTTGTAAGAATAAGTGTACATGTAGTAACTTGAAATATAATACAAAATTGCCAGCCAATGCCAATATCTACTGAGTCTTGCAAAAACGTGGGCACACTTGACGAAAGAAGCCAAAGAGAAGAAGAACCGGTTCCAGAGTGAGAAAACAGACTAAACGAAAATCGGATCGCTCCTTTTCCTATTGCAAGGGAAAAGAGCGAACCGAATTCACGCATGTCCCCATACCTTGGTGTGTTATGTTGTGTTGTTATGTACAACGAAAAAGCCCTAATAAGTGCTCCAACTCTGTTTACTACGTATTTCTTTGGCACTTACTCACGTCACATCATGTTGGGCCATAATGTACCTACACACACGTACATATTATGTCTGCTCATTGCCTCGCATGCATGCAAAATTTACTAATAGGAGTTAAGAAGTATACCTACATAAGGCAACCGAAGCAATGCGGACCTCAGCTAGACGCAGACAGACAAACGTACACTTGGTAGGTATTAATATTGCAGTTTATTTAATGCCGATGTGGTAGGTTTCCTTGACTTGACTTAGTTTGACTTTGTACAGTTCTCAATCTTCTATATGTACTTCTGTGTTATTACTATGTACTACTATGTACTTACTATTGGCACTATCACTAGCAGTTAACTTGGCTATTGTTTCCCAAAACACGCAGTGCATACACGAGTGTATAGGTAATAATCGTATGGCGCGCTTTGAGACAATCTTATTAATAGCTAGTTTACTCTATTTCTCTTGAAAAAATGGGTCTTACACTTTACTATTACATTACTTGACCCTATAAAGTCTATGGACTTCTTAGTCTACGTATGTACGAGTATCACTCAAACGCATGTAATCACTTTACGTGTGTATGTTTTCTGGTAGCTTACTAGACTACATATATATAGTATGTATGTATTCCGTAAATAGTAATACGTAGAGATATACATACAATGCTCAGCTCTACAGTTTAGTGAGACGATGTGTCAAAACTGTCAAAGAGATTACATCTTACGTAACTGTACCATTAGCGAAAATGTTTTATTGATTCCCTTTTCTTACGATTATTAGACTCACCGAGTGTGATGTGAGTTACGTATTGTATACAAATGTACCCTACAGAGTTTGACTTTGACTCAAACGAGTTTTAGTGGCCATAACCTTAAGCAAATTTCTTTTGCGTTATCTATTTATGTGTTTGTTCTACGTAGCAGCCCACATATATATTTATCTACAGTACCTGCCTACCAATAAGGTAAAGCGTTGAAACAAAAGTTCAATTACTTGGGCACCTAATTTTGTACCCTATATTCCCAATCCATCACTTTAAAATTCTTACTGCCTACATCATTTATATCTTACATCGTTACATCATCATCTGAAAATAATGGATTAACGCACAATGAAACAACAGAGTATTCAAGTAGCTACACAATCTCATCCCAAATATTTTATAATGCAAGATGTATTCATTACCAGTGGAAAATACGAAAGTTTTCAATATGTTTTCGAAGAGCTTTCTCTCTTGACACCCATGAAAGTGTATCAAACACAGGGAAGGAAAAGTATGTCTGAGCTGGGAGGATAGAAGAAAGGAAAGAGTAGCTAAGTAGATGGGAGAGAAAGCTTATCCCTTTTAAGGCAGTTTAGCTGACTGGGTTGTCCTCCTAAATATGACTTATGGAAAGAGAAAGCTTGTCTTTATGGCAAACAATAATGGAAGTATTTCAATGTGGTAGGTATTGACTTTGGTTTTGTATATAGCAGTCGTCGTGATGTTGGTGTCGGTTTGTTGGTTGAGTTGGTCCTGTTGTTCACGAGCGATACGGATGCAGTGGTTAGGTAATAGCAGGTACTGTACTTACTGAAGGGAAGTCAAGTGTTGCCAATGCTATGCCATTACGTCGAATAAATGTGTCTTTTTCTCATTTAGCTGACTTGACTTAACTTGACTTGTGACAGCAACATCACTTTAAATTTCAATGGAGCGGATGACAAATGCGACACGGAAGACGGAGCCAATTGTTTTCCGTCCCGGACGAGTGTTATGTTATGCAACGAGCTTACCATAATGTTCTTTTTTATGGGGAAAACGACAGAATATGCATTCCGACTGACATCATAAAATAAAAGGACGAGAAAATGAAGTTCTGGTATTTATCGACATATAGCCAGACGACTGGAGCAAAATTGCCTGCCGCCAACTTATCAAACTGAAATTGAAGAAGAAAGTCAACTTTCTCAATCAATATTTTATTTCGGGGGAAATAAATCAAACTTGTCTTGTGAACTATAGCTTACGAATGCTAAAATCTCTGGCATTTCTGGAATGCGTTATTTTTTATTTGCGTGCATTATCTACATATTTTATGTAACTTTTTGGTACTTTCTCAGAATTTACTGGTTGATAATTTGCAAAATAAAAGTCACCTTTTAATCATGAAGTTGGATTACAATTTGCAATAATATCTTGTATTTAGTAATGCTTGCAAAAGAACAAGTATATTTTAAGGGATAAATCAACACGATCAAACTTTATTTATCTGAAATTGTTGAATTGCCGTCCA
>JABASH010001331.1:0-27354 GCA_019776445.1 Tomocerus maximus | reverse complement strand
ACAGACCGATTCGTTAATTTTTAGGATAGGCAGCTTATTAAGGCTTTTAAGGACTATCTGCCCACCTGATCCACGGTTGCATTATTATATGTATGTGCATCGTGCATCTCTCCTTTAGACAATGTCCAATTCTGTCAGTCATGATGGTAGATGTCAAACGTGGATATAAGATGTTTAAAGAATGATTAATGTCATAGAGGAATTTAATTATTGAAAAAATGAGAATGAAAAGTACCGTAGAGAGACAATACACACATGTGTTATTTGGAAATCCAATTGTTATAAGCAAGTATGGACAGTAACAACATTTAACGAAGTTTAGAGTTTACAGCGTGAAATGGATAAGGATGCATAGCTACACTACACATATACAAACATGACAATTACCAGCAGAAACAAAATATAATTACATAGGCAGAGGTAACCCCGCTTATCAAAAACATAAGCGAAAGCTACAAACTATACATAGTATTGTAGATAATAAAATATCTGACAAAAGAAACATAATGTGTGTTCTAAATATGTATTGTAAAGGCCTTGTAAACACATAGTATCGTCTCAGAAAATGAAAATTGTACTTTTACTTAGTTAGATAATACTTTTATACTCCTGTGGTATTTTTATTTAGCTGGCTATACCGACACATATACATGATAAATTGATAAGAAGCAAATAATATAATCATATCGCATAGAAGTTTAAGTAGGTACGCAACAATATTAATAACAGTAACTAAAGTAGTAGCATTCATGTATGAATGGGAACTACCTTTGGGTGGTTGGGTATACTAATTCTAATTTTACGATGTAAGCAATGGCATAGCATGCTAGTAATCAAAATATTTGTACTCACACAACACAGATAGCAATTCTTATGGCAAGTAATTAAAGATCATGTACTTAAGGGATTGCATTGATAATGCTCAATGATGAAATTTTTCTATTGTTAGCTATGCTAATATGCGTTTACAAGTTACAAATTACGTAGGGTTATTCAAATACATAGCAGATGATTTATTATAGGTAAGTAAATATTACATATACTAATTGAATGAGTGCATAATTAAACTGCTAAAACTCTTTGTGACATTTTTCTCATCAAGAAAATAGTATTTTAATGAGTATAGCTAATGAATTAACTAACGTAATCACAACACAATAGAAAAGTGTTGGATTTACTACATCATCAGACATGGTAAGACATAATTCACTTGTCTATCTCTGTTACAGAGACAGAGTTGGGAAGAAAACATGTGTAGTATTTTAATTACCTACCTGAACCTTCTCACACTCCACTGACAACAATCAGCTCTTGTGTAGAAGAAAACTTTTGCCGTCATCCTATATACATAAGCTTTGTTGTTATTTATTAGATAAAAATTAATTCTTACTTTATACACAACCCAGGAGCATATAATATTAACTATTCTATATAGAATAATGTGCATAGTGAATCTAACAAAAATGATTAATGCATAAACCTATGCAAGCGTTTGTATATACGTATTCTCAAATTATACTTAAGTATGTGCATGTGTTAAGAAATTAATTATAAGTATACACTGGGTTTATTTATGTCTTTACGTTGTTGTTACGTGGTTCAGTACAAGTAATGTGCATTAAAAAATAGTATTTTGCTATCAGTCACTAAGTTTTAATGATGAGTTCAACTCGAGCTAGTGTATAATACACTGTAGCATATATAGCAGTCAATAACTCGTCTCATTGTGTAGCAATTTCATTAGTATTATTGTGTAGAAGACTCCTGCCAGTGCTCCTACATATTCTAAGAGTCATTCTCTGTCCCTCTTAGTTCTCATGTGTTCTTTGCTTCGTAGAAATATTTTCCTCTATCTAGACTTCACCTTGCCTTCGTTTGTTTTGCCTTTCCTTTGCTACACAACAACAGAAATACAATCGAATTCAAGTTACGTCACGTTCTGGGCTTTAAATTGTGTGATCCTCTATACTTAGTCTTCTTGACAGAATAAATATTTTTGGATTTCTCGCTCTGTGTAAGTGTAACGTGGAACATTGTGTACCTATAGGTATACATAACTCTAGAATGTCCTCCAAAATGTTAGTTTACATATTGTAGTGTCAACCAAGGAGAATAGTGCTCAAGAAAATTCAAAATCAGCAATAATTTGCAATATATAACAACTGAAAATGGAGTATTCTAAATTTGGTAATTTTACTTTCACATTTAAGACCATTTCTATAATCATTTTTTACGTTTATACATTATTTGTTGTATAGAAACTTATTTTGGCTTCGATGACTCCAATTGGTCAACACCTGTGAATGGGAATATGGACGATAACAATATAAATGTTAACTCCCAATTAGACTGCTTACAACTTTTGAGTAAAATTACAGTTAAACATCAATCTAATTGTAAGTCTGCAATTAAGAAGATCTCATCTTCTTTTATCTCACTCTTCACTCTTAATTATCCCTGAAATAATTCTGTCAATACAAATATTCCTACAAAATTTTCCAACAAATATTATTACCACTGTTCTTGAAACTTAATTCTTAAATTTTAGGTATTTTGAAATTGTTTATTTTTGTAGTTAAAGATGCCTTTGGGAAAAAGACACATTACCAAATCCTAGATGGTCATACGAAGGAATTAATATTATTAGGCGAGCAAAAGAATGGTTGGACTCATCGAAAACCAGTTACCATATTAGACTTAAATCGGTTAGACTTCTTGAAAATAGAATTCGAACAATCTACAGGATTTTTCAAATCGTTAGTACCTCCCAAAGTAAGATATTTAAACGATGTTATGTACCTATAAACGTTTTACGCTTGCTTATCAAAGGATTAATGATTATTGTGTACTTAAACCTAATCTAAAGTTTCTACTTTCTGCTCTTATCACAGTAAGTGGGTTTAAAATATTTATTTTATTGCCAATAGAGAGTTCGAGTTTCTCTGGCGGATGGCACCAGAATTGGTTCCGTCGAAACCAAAAGTAAATTGCTGAATAATGATTTTGAGATTTACAGTGATGATGGTAATATTCAATTTATCGTCAAGTCGAAAGAGAAAGTTTTCAAACCGTCCGAGTATCCTGTAAGTACAAAACAAAAATTATTTCTTCCTAAGCAAATTTTTGCAAACATTGAGCTTATCATTAGCAAAATCTTTGATCCATTACAGATTATGACAGCTTCTGATGGAAAACTAATCGGAAGGATATACCGCAGTGGGTTTACAGGAACTCATTTTTCTGTTGAAACAATGGATACTCTAAGCCCTACAATAAAAGCTCTTTTAATTGGATTGGTTATGCTTCTGGACTGCATTGTACGTGAAGGAAACAATTCTGCGAATGGTGCAACTTAACTCATTTGTATCTTAATAATTATACTACTAATACTAATTTTCCATTAAATTGGCCATTTTGACCTTTATTCATTGGGAAAAGTACAAGTGTCCAGTACCAATGTATTCAAAATATACATGCTCCATCGAAACACTTTAATATGCCGTTATCCTGTATACACTGACTTGTACTGTACACGCATTACTAGTGCAGAATCTTTTTCTGCATCATAGAATACAATAACGTTAAACCGATGATGATACCCAATTAGTATTTGTACTTTTAAACATTTATATGTAGCTATTTTATATTTTTTCTACGTGTACGTACATTGCAGTCTTGCTGTTATTTATTTTTGAAATTTATACAATAAATTCTCCAAACTTAACACTAAGAATAATGTCCCTTATTTTATACACGATAAGAAGTGATATACCAGAAGACATTGCACTTCTGTCTGTCTCACTTCACTTTTGACGAATTTGAGTCCCATTTTCGGCTTGCTGTCACACATCTGCTATGGATTATGAATCACATCATCCGACAAGTATTAGTCGCTCATACAAAAATAATTTTTGTCATCCTGCCTAAGGCGACGCTATTTTAGTCTTCCAATGCCAAGTACTTAATTCTTCTACATAGGTTCGACGTGAACCTTGTTAGTTTGGCAAGCTTTTCAACTTTTACAATTTCGAATCATATGCCCTGATGCGAATAGATTACACATAAATAGTGCCTGTAGATATAAATTTTCGTTAGTCTTCATGAACTTTGGAGTTATTTTATGCAATTGAATTGGTAAATGATTGCTCCATATTCCCAATTACTTAACCCGCAATACCAATCTCATAAATACCCGGATGAATATTTCTTCAATAGTCTGCGGGTATCGTATCGTTGGTAGTTGATATGACAGATGTTGAGCCATGGACGTTTTTATTGTCAAAATGAAAAATACAGTAGTAGAGAGACAGTAGATTAGTTTTGATCGGGAATACAATCTTTATTAGCTAGTATATGGGCAGTAACAATCTTTAACAATAATCATACTTGTCTTTTGTCTTGATAAATAAATCATTTATTAATTAAAGATACATACATTTTAGTACCGTTACATATTTATTGCGCGAAAAGACAGTTTTAGAAAGCGTGTGAGCCATTACAGTGTTAATTGTTAGTCCTTGTTAGTCTATTGTAATTATAAGTGTCAGTAAACATTATTTTCAGATTTGTTAATTTACAACAAACATGATACAATCATAATTACCATAAGTTTCATTTACTGGAATTGCTTGCTTATGTCTCGCAGGCTTAAAAATGGCAATCTAGTATGGAAGTCTTTGAATTTCTATTATCGCAAGGAAAATCCAACCTCTCCCCCCAAAATATTTAAACTTATGCTAAATGATTTAAGGAAATTTTTTTTAAAAAAAGTTACAAATAATAACTGTTCTATGTGTAATTCGTATCAATAATATTTCTAACCACTAAATAGGTACTTAAGTCATTTTTGCTAAATACTATTTTTGTATAAAGTACACATGCCAGGGCTGAGTTACAAAATGAAAAAAAAACTGTAACAATATCAAAAGGAAGAAAAACTGGTAACTAATACGATATAACAAAGAGCATTTGCTAATCTCAGTCTAATACAGCCAGCAATGGGCAATTAGTACTTAGTTATCTATAGAAGACAATTTGAACTACAAGCTGGAAAATTATTGGTTTCCTTCAAGAGAATCTACCAAGAAATATCAATGTCAGAATTCTAGGCTAAGAAAATATACATGATTAACTGTGATTATAGTCATAATGTTGCCAAGAACTACGTCTACTTGCTCATTTACAGATAGAGCGACCTAATTAACTCAATTATATTTATCTTGGGGAACATTGGGACGAACTCCGTATAACTATATTGATTAGAATTAGCTAGAATAAATAAAACTAACTTATGCCTGTAGCACAATAGCACCAATTATTCCTCTAATCGCATTTACTACTTATAACAATTACTAAATAAATTTTAAACTGTGAGCGAAAATTATTGCAATCTGTCAGTGTTATTATTGTTGGGTTGCTTATGTGGGTGCTTTTGTTTTATATTTACAAATGCACTTGGATTCGCTGATTTATTGTGGCAGCAATTTTAATAGGTGCATAGAATAAGTACTTGGCAATATATTTTAATTTATAATTATTGCAAAATTACTTCGACATTCTTAACCTAGATAATACTAACTGTTATTATTTTAGCACTAAACGCTTCACATAGTGGCTTTCGATTAGTAATGAATGTAGTACGTTTGTTTATTGTTTGTAGGTATATGCGATGTTTCATTATTTTGATTAGTTAAGTACGCTTTCTCATATTATTTTATCCTGCACATTTTTACTTAATTAAGTACATAGTAATTAAGTACTAAAAGTAGCTTAGCTAGTACCTGGATCCTTCCTTTAATTCATAAGGACTGTTTCGACGATAACCTAAGGCAAGGGCTAATTGTAGCTTATTAAATGAGACCAAATCCTTCAGAACCTTCGTTTATCGCTATCCGGACAGACTTCTCAAAATCTAAAGAAACATTGAAAAGTCAGTATAGGAACTATACTATATGAATGAATGAATGTACTACATCCACATTCTACTATTTAAATTTTACAATATATTGTCTGAAAAATGACTTACTCTCGTAGCTATCATAATCCGGAAGGCATAGTTGGTTGAAACACGTATGAGCTGTTGGCAGAATGCCAAATGTAGGGGCTGGTGTTATTTGAAAAAGTGGGGACAATTCTTTAAAGCCTCCAGGAGGCAGCAACGAGCAGCCCGTTGTGAATTGAAGGAGACGAGCCTTTTCCTCTTCAGTCATGTTGGCAACAGCAGTCCAAAACCAGTCAAGAATACGGCGGAAATCCCCAGTAGCCCCACAAACGACATGATGTTCCCGCAACTCGGTGACGCTGTATTCACTCGTTCCACACATTAGTAACTGCAAGATTATGTTCACAGACACATTTATTAACTGTTTACTACTTGTCAGGTTTTAATTTGAAAACTTGTTCTAGGAATCAGTAAGATAAAAGATGAGTAATTGTGACAAGAGAAATAAAAACGAGTAAGGACCTCCAATTCATTTTCGTCAAATATTGTTAAAAGTTCATCAGGCACGACTTCATTAAGGCCTTTAAGAAAGGCATCCACTTCTGTCTTAACTTTTGTTGCAAGTTTGTATTGTGCCAAGGCATTCAAGTATTCACGTTTATTTTCATTTGTCACAGGAATTTTAGAACCATCTTGCACCAGGTCGACTGTCTAAAAGTTATGCATTTCATTCTCATAATAAAGATACTTAATTTCACATATCATTGTTTCTTTCACTACATCCTGGAAAGGATGTCATAAAAGCATGGACGTAAAATATTAAGTACCTTAAGTAATTTTCCAGTTGGGTCATATTCTTCTTCAGTAAAATTTAATTCCATTGGTTCTACATCATTTTCCAAAATAAACTTAACTTTTCTCAGGTACAATTCTGGATCATCTTGTTCAAAATACTAGAAAGAAGATAAAAGCATATTAAGTATTTATATTATAGACTGCTGCAGTATAATTCTGCACAATTCCTTCTAGCGAAAGTCATGATGCTACTACAATGATGAATGACACAATTACAATTAGACAACCAACTTTTGTTTCTTTTCTTTAGTACTTGGCATGTTATATTGCAACTCAAGAAATTGATCTTTAACTCAAGTGCAGGGAATTTAAACTACAAAAACAAATTACTCGGCTGACAAAAACAGCTCTAGGGAAAACTTTGTTCATGCAGGATTGATGTTGTCGGAACGAAAAATGGATGCCCTTCAACAACGACTTGTGTTAGCCAGGACTTTATCAAATGAAATAGACTTACTTTAAAATTCACTCGCAGTCCGATTAATTGTGCTAAGAACGAACGAGTAAACCGAGCTTTAACCATTTGTCTGTACGCTGAGCCTAAGGAAGATTCATACAAACACTTTCCAACTATTCGCCCAGCCATTTCGTAATGCTTGCTTTTCCACCGGGAGTTAGGATTCGGATGTACTAGACGAGATTCCCCAAACGACGAGAACATTCCAACGGGATTTCCACTCTCAAACATTTTAGAACATACTTGTTCAAACCATTCCCTACGTAATCCACCCCAGTCGATTCCTATACATATAAAAGATACACACTTTACTAAATATTTCAATCGAAAATGACAGCCGAAACAATACACATGTTAACTTTTACCTCCGTTTTGCAAGTTGCAATGTAATGCATTCTAAATTAAAAGTAATATATTTTTAGATAATATACGAATATTAAATTTCACCTTGCTCGCCTACAAAATTTATCTCAAAGTTTCGGCACCAGTCGTTGGCTGAAAGACCTTTCGTTGATTTCCATGTCTGAAAAAAATTAAAAAATAGTGAGTTAAGACAAAAGAATATCTATAGATATAGAAAAACATTTATATCTTACACTTACACTTTCAACGATATTCTCCCTTGTAATTTTTACTGTCAATCTGAAATAATTGACACATTCAATCATTCAACCCAATTAAGTTTACTTTTGCCTTTGAAAACATTTTTGAAAATCTGATGTCATAATGGTAATTTCTTACTTGTCCCGTGGATGCTTTCTGTGTACATCTCGTAATTCCCTAAAAAAATGTTCTTGTTTATCTTGGAAAGTTTCTGACCCACCTGCAAAGTTATGTCAGCAAATATTTTATAACTTAGCCTTGAAGGAGCAGAACTAATAGTTTATTAATTGCGTTTTAAAAAAGGTAGGAAAAAGTTACCAATGTTGCGTAACAAAAAGTGGGTAAATGTAGCCACAATGATTTTGGCATCTCGAATAGCAACTTTAACCGAAGGCTGACTTCCGTCATCAATCAAAATAGTTGGCAAGCCGTACTGATTGTTTGTCATCAAAAATTGCAACTGCGAGGAAAGGAAAACTTTGTTGAAAATCTTGATCTACAGTCTTAATATTCTTATCCCAAACAAAAGCGGAAAGTAAAACTTTAAAAAGCTCCAGAGGAGAATCTTGTCTTAACATTCATAGTGGAAATATTGATAAAATCAGAAAGGCCACAAAGTTGGAAATACCTTAGTATTCGGTGAAAGACGAAAAGTAGCAACTCTTATGGGCAAAAGTTTGAGAAAATATTCTTTAATGACCAACTGTTTTGAAGACACAGACACATAGACCTTTCGAACTTTTGTTTGAACATCATTCCCGATGGCCAAAAGTTTTCCTTCGTAGTAGGCATTCGCACTTTTGGCAGCAACATTCTTCTGGACAGACGCTGCTTCGATAGAGTTTAAGGCAACTATTTCAAATCGACCATTCTGCACCGGCTTATTGTCATACACAAGTGTGCCATGAAAAACTCCTGGCTGATCAAAATATTTTAATAAGTAGGAACCAAAACCTATAAAAGGAATTAAAAAAGAAGTAGAAACATATGGCAAAATTACCTCTGGAAAACGTGTTAGCAAAGCAACTCGCCCAGACTCCGAGTTATTCGATGAAACATTGCCAACAGCCGCGTTCAAAATGCTTCCACTCATATTCAAGTTACTATTTGGTGATGAGCTGGAAGTTGTATTATTTGCATCATGAGAAAACTGAACTGAACAACATTGAAATGTTTGGCTGCCAGTGTTCTCGTCGATCTGAAACACAGACACACATTTCATATTTATTACTATAATCCATTATTTAACTAGTCCTTTCTCTCTATGAACATTATGATACATGTTTTATGTGCCCTTAATTTATCCATCATATTATCCTAATTACAAATTACCATCCATGAAAATAAAAATACAAATTACGATCTATCTCGAATATTGAAGTTCCTGTACAATCAAAAGCAAACATGTCATGCAAACATCTATATACTACTAAATCTAACTTTTAAGCAATACTACTACTGTTATTGAGAACGGGTTTTGGGACAGGCGAAAGGGTTTTTCCCAGACATACTGACATAAGTAGGTGTCCAATTTATTGTAACAACAATACATATTTCTCTGATGCACTTATCTGTTTTTCAACAAATGCTACACATTTGAATGTATTAGCTCATAGTAATCTGTCTCTACCTGTCTGGTTCTTATTTTGCTATGTCTGGTATTGCTAGTTGAGTCTCGAAATCAAAAATTCTATTAAAAAGTACAAAAATATATACTGCCTCCGCAAACACTAGATGATGTAGATGTACATATGGAGCAAGGCAAAGTAATTTATTTGCCATAGCTTAAGTGTTTATTTTTATGGGAATAAGCAGAGTGAGTTATGGCTACCTGTTCTGCAGTGAAGCGGAACAAATCGAGATGAAAGTCTTGTGAGCGGCAAATATTTCCAAACGTGTCCCTGGGCTCGATGATCAATTTGTGATGCTGACCAGTGACGCAAACCACTGTTGATGTCTGCTTCAGGAACAAAGTCTTGTGCGGGTCAATACTTCCGGGTAAGAATGTTTTCTGGAATGGACTTCCTTTGACATGGCTATTTTCAACAAGTACATTGACCGAGTACTGGCCAGATTTTCGCACGGAGAATTTCACTACAACTAAATTTGCATCGTTTGGGTCTTTCCCACCAAATTCCGTTACCACTGCTACTTTTTGTGTATCCTTCTTCACTTCGATTAGTACATTATCACGATCGCAGATTGGGTAAGGACGACCTCCTCTTTGAAAGAACTAAACAGAATAAAAAATGCGCACATAATAAAACTTGTAAGCTTTATGTTTGTTACAATGTCTCTTAAATCTGAGGAAATGGACAGGTGAACTATAGATAACTGATCAATAAATCATGCAATTTACCCGGATACTGAAGCTCACAGTTTGGCCAACAGGAACTGGATCATCCCAATCGAATTCAACTTGACAGTTACTTGCTAAAGAAAACTTCCCAGACACATATTGCAGAATGGCTTGTTTGGCATCGAGCATCTGAGGAAAATATGACGCCACAGCTCCAAAGCCAGTAACGCTTAGCGTTACTAACAACATCGTGCCTGTAAAGACATCGATATTAAAACATTTAACTCAACATCCAATACGTAGAAGAATACTTAGATTTATGTTATGACCTAACTATCAATAAAATACCTATTTTCTCTTATTCAGGTACAATGAATACATAACTACATTGTTTTAATATTCACTGAGACATAAATCAAAAATGGCCAGTTCAATAGCTCTATAGAAAATCTAGCTCTAACATAGAGAACCTATTCCATCAAAAACGTTTTAAAGGAGGAACACGAACCTTAAATAGTAATATGGTTTACTTACATGACAATTTTGCTTTCTAAGTGCAGCACTTTTGTTATTAATGACTAAAACGCAGGAACCGTTTAACAAAATGAATTATAAAAGTTGCTTATGCTTTATTCAGAAGAAAACTCTCTTGTGTCCCTCAATGTCAAACTCTATAAACTGCAGTCAACAATTCCAATTGTGTATGTGAATATGGGGTATATACAAATATATTGGTTTAACTTGAAAACAGCTTTATTTTGAGCACTGATAAATGTTATGTAATAGGGAAAACAGGGTATAATTTCACAAGAAGGGAGTTGAGATTTTCTAAATCTAAACTGTGGGAAATTGTAACTATTAGTCAATAGGTACTACTATTTCAATACTGTTTTAACTACTTGTGAAATTTAGTAACTTCACTTACACTTACATGCATGCAATATGAAATGAAATATGTGGATCTATAGGCACTAACTATATAAATTGAGAAGACAAGAAACTCTTCTGTTTCAACGCATACAGTAGGAATGAACTGATGCAATATGTAATTCAGTGGCAGTAGCATACGCATTAAGTTATTGTTGGTGAAAAGGTTTGAGGCAGGTAGGAGTACCTAAAGTAATAATAACTTTCAGTATAAATATGCCATTCGTATGCTCAGAATTACGTGCATGGGTCTGACCCCACCAATAGTGAGGTCACATGCTATAAAAAGGTGCATAATCAGACAGGTACATTTATTGTTATTCTGTTTTCGTGGTATAGTCCAACCAAAAAACTAATGAACTTTAGTACACAAAGGAGATAAACATAATACAATCCTATGCTGGCATATGGCATATATGTTTCATATACTTCGACTGTTAACCTATGAATAAAATTATGTATAAACAACGAATCCGGATGTTCACTTGTTTTGAACCGAACTTACAACTACAAATAATGTGTCTCAAGTTGTGTAACTAAACTAAAAATGCCAATTTTCTTGTCTATCAAAAACATGTCATGTGTAAAACTGAATTTAATCAAGGAAATTGTTTACTTTACCTTAGACAATAAAATTCACACTTGATATCAATAAAATAAGTAGTAGAACCAATGGCTACACAGATCCCGCCGACAGTAGTGATACAAGGAAATCGAAAATTATCAAAATTCGGACATTTTTTACTGCCTTAATTACAATGACATTCCCAAGTCATAATAGCTGTAATCACCAGTTACACTATAGAAGACACTAGTCACAATGCATGCTGGACAAAGAATGGATAGAATAATCAGGGGAAAATTTCGCTTCCAATTTTAGGTCTGACCGATTAGAAGAAGGACGAACTAGATTTTCTTATCAATCTCAAATGATACACAAGAGATAAATTAAGCAAAGTTCAGTTCACATAAGTCCAAAATGTATCTCTTCTATTCAGATTTGGATTTCATGTTCATTTGTGTCCTATATGACACGTTCACTTGAATTAGTAAACAAACAACATAGAAAAATGGCCCAATTCGATGTTAAAGTAATTTTAAATTTTAATCTCGATGAACATACATTTGTGTTCCCCAATAGCACCTATCATGTACACACTTATTTTGGATAAACTACACAGTGTTATCTGCAGCGCGAGTGTTTGTGAACAACACAGTGAACGATGCGCAGTATGCTGCACATTATACTAACAATGTAATCGTACTAGCTTAAAGGATTTGTTATTTGAACAAAAGAACAGGAATACAGTGTATGTAGGTACATAATGTCCTTTGTGTATTGTATTTAATTAACCTACCTACCTTATTCATATCCCAAAATATATATGCTGATTTACAAATGGTAAATGTTTACTGTTTACGTTTCTTGTTTAACCAATTTACTACTCTACTCTGCCTAGTCTGCCTACATATACTAAATAGTACGATACACAAAGCAACGCCTAAAAGTATTCGCTTAATACAATGAGACTATTAAATTGGTAGACAAAATCTGAGGATTATGCCTGGATCTAAAATATTTAAATTTGCTAGAGTTGAGGTATTTCCCAAATGAAAGCAATTAAACTTACCCCAAGTGTTCCAAATGGACTGATGATCTAAGTTGACGAGACGATTCCACAAACTAGCTTTGAGACTCTCTAAACCAGCTAGTCCAGATGGGAGCGACTGTCGAGCCACTGTCCACATCGGTACTATTTTTTCCCCTATGGAATCCTGGAGTCTGTTAAAATCTTCAAACCAGTACGCGTCTTCAATCGAGTTGACTCCTAAACTGTTAAATCTGCATAAACAACATCAACAACATTTTGGTAAGTACAAGGTCATGAATTAATTAGCTGCATATATGTATGTATGTATCAGACAAAGCATCTAATCTTGTTTGTGGTGGTTATATTCAGTCTACATCCAAGCTTGAACATATCTTAATATTGTAACGTAATAAGTAGCTCTAAAACTGTCAGTAACCAAATGCACAAACATGATAAGGTAGAAAAACTTATAACCAAACTCTTAATTTATTTTACCCACACAAACACAGTTTCATAATACGTAGCCTTCATGTTCTAAACGACTTAATGTTCAGCGTATTTTCCAGGGGTGTGTTCCAAGACACAATACTGGTATATTAAAGTGTATGTGTTGGTGGTAAATTGATACTTCATCATCATGAATATATCACTCTCTAAAACTACTTACATAGGACGCACCGTATAATTCGATAGAATTACCGGGTTAAATACTATTTCACTATGTTTCTACGTGAAAACGTAACTGCACAGGGTTTGACGATTAAGAGTGGCAATTCCACATTCATTTTGTTATGGAAGCCATAGTTTTGATAAAAAATAGTATTTCACTCTTTAGTTGATGAACTATTCGAAGAATGTGAACTAATATGACTTATACGGCACATTTATGTATATAAACATAGCATTCGTTTTTTCTCTCGTTCCCTTAAATTTCAGAAGAAAAATTTAAGCAACAAGAAAACAAGATACGATATAGTAAGCGTTTCATATTACATTTTCATTATGATTAACTCTACACTGCCTAAATGCCAAATTATTCATAAGTTCATCTGAATGTTTCTACTGTGAGTGGGAAGACATAATGGATATTTATTTTGTTTAATACGAGAAGTGGTGACTCGTGACCTATATTATGGTTAAACGTAAATCAACGATGGATCTCATTATTACTTAATGTCTACATTGTAATTGCCAAAATAGGAATTATTGGATATTTTTTTGTAAATCTTAACCTGCCTACTACAAATATACTGCTGATGCTGACGTGTGTGGGATGCAGGAACTAGATTATGAGGATAAGGAGCGTAGTAAAAAGAGTTTCAAATTAATTGAAAAGTATCACCGGTCGTCTGAAAAAGCTCATGAATCATAAAACAACAATATCTTAAGTTTGAAGAAGTCTATTCTCTGAGGTGCTTTGCTGGCTGAAGCCGTAAAGTAGACTTGACTCCATTAGGTTCGGCATGCATGATGCCCTAAAGTTTTTAAATTTAATGAAATTCTTGAGGAAAATACAAAGGCGAAAGAAAAACGAGCGTCTTCTTCCTGCTTGGGAACTTTATCTTGTTGAGGCTAATGTAAGACGAAGGAAACTAGGTAATGTATTCAGTTCTTCTGACTAACGGATGATAAAGCCCATGAAATTCTTCCGAGTACTTCAACAATAGCTATTAGAGTATGCAAGTATCTCGGAAAATAGTTTACCTTCTTTCACCTACTAGTCCTATTAAGAATATAAGATGGGTAATAATATTGTATAATGTTCTGGACAAGGTTTGGTCTGTCGGAGAAGCACAAGAGGTAAGCATGCATGAACGTAAAGCATTTCTTACTCTGCTGCCAAACTAAATTACAAATTAGACACGTTTGTGTTGTTTCGTAGACATGCAGTCTAGATGTTGGCCGTTTCTTGGCTCGTTTGCTCTATAACAGCTGAACTCTCCATCCTCATTCCTGACACTGCTAAGTCCAAAGGACCAAGCACCGTAACCGAATAGATGTTCCACAAAAAAGGAACTCTGATCGAATAACGTGTTCAAAATGGAAAAAGACCTGCCATGCATCTTCTCGATTATAGACCTAAACACAATAAAACAACTAACTCTATTTACTGGGAACAAGGATAATGTATTGCTGACAGTGGTAGGCTACTTCGCTACAAAATACTAAATCAAAAGAAACAGACGACAAGGTAAATCCAATAAGGTGTAATAAATTGGGTCGTCAACTCCCGAATGCAGACTGTGAGAAAGAAGACGTACTTAGGAGCATATTCCAGGAGGCCGTGATCATCAAGCCACAAACGAAGAATTAGTCTCTGTCTCAGAATAAGAGCTGCACGCTTGAGTCTCTCTTTGTCCTGAGCTGGAAGGTTCAAAGAAGCTGGATTTGGAAGATTTTCAGTTGAACCCGGGTAATCGTCGTCCTCCAATTTAGATCTATCAATCCCAACTCCGTCCTGGGTCAAATGGTCAAGCTGCACCACTGACACTAAAGTCACGACACCTGCAAAACATTAACATCACTTTAATCATACTCTTCATCTCCACCATCTAATGATTAATGAGATTACCCCAAAACTCCCTTCCTCAATAGAAGAATCTCACTACAAATCTACCCTTTTAGGCAAATAACGATAATAATTATCTTTAAATTAGCTTATGGTCAATATTTCTTCGCAGCTGAACAAATTCACATAAAAGCTTAGTAATTGCATGTTGATTGTACCAGTATATTTAACTTTAATGCAGTATAACCACTAATGTTCCCTACTAGAGCTATATAGTCAAAAAGTACATTCAATAAAATAATTTGTGAGTATTATGAGTGCTCGTTCTACATTATCTTCGAAACTTCTGCTGTTGAATGGATTTTTATAGGTATATGATAATAAAATAGCACAATCATATTCAATCAGGAAAATTGATGAAATTAGTTCATCTGCTGCGTAAAAGCATCGAGAAATGGTAAAAGCGCATTTGGTAAAGTAGAGATAGTACAAAGCGATGGTAGTTAAATGATATATAATTAGAGAGAACCTACCATGAGTGCCAATTGGCCGTACACCTATCATACTTAGCAGGTGTTCTGGTTGAAGAAGAGGCAGTAATGTGTTACAAATTTCAATTAGTGGCAGTTATAGTTATGTCAGTACATATTTAGTTAATTGTAAGTTGTAGTGATCGTATATTAGTATGTAAATGTATGTAAGTTGATAGTATTCGACACTTGCTCGGTATGCTAATATGAAATGAGCACATCGTTTAACCAAAATGTAAGTGAGGGTATTGTAAATAGGTTGTTTGTATAGTTTGTGTAGGTAGATAGGAGACACACTTCTTCGTAGTAGTTATTAGTTGTGTCATTGTTGAGTCTATTATGGTAAAAACGATTTCTGTCGAGTAGGTACCTATAGCTAAGGTTTACGATGAATTTCTTCGTTGTGTAAGGAAGAAGAAATAATAATGCCGACTAAAAAGCTCCCTTTTTGCTTTCCCTTTGTAGTGAATGAGCGTTATTTTGTGTTGCATCAGAGGACATTTAGAACAATAGATTCGTGCCCTATATAATTGTAGTTTTGTAGGTGCAATTGGAATGGACTCGATCAAAATGGAATTACAAGACTACTGTTATTGCCCACATGACGTCATGTGAGTAGACAACTCACATCCATTAGTTTCACAATCACCAGAAGAGTCTTTCATTTTTAAATGTTTTTCTGTTCCTGGGATACTGAATGCATGTTTGTGTCTTTACAGGTGTAACAACATATCCGTATTAGAATTGCAGAATGCATGCTCTATATAATACACTTTTATAGTATGTATAATATAATAAGTAGGGAAAAGTACGGTAATTTGCTCTTGGCTTCGGGTTTCTGATCGAACTGACTTGGCTTGTATGCTTTGTTGAGATAAGGAAGAACATGAACTGTGGGCAACCTCTTTGTGCGTTTATATACGACGGAGAAAAGGAATGTACTTAGTACATTTCATTAATATTAGAGGGTTTGACACGCAATGACTTAGAGGTAGTAGCGAATAATATTTTGTAGCTTAGCTCGTTGTGTAGTATTTTGTTGTACATGTACATACATAGTAGTGATGGGGGTCCTCTGGCGTGCACTATTTATATATAGAGCAATAAATTAGCATTATAGAGTCTATAGACGGTTTCACACACCATATTTCATCATTATTATTAGTATTACATAATATTTATAGGAAGGCAGTAGAAGGCGAGGACACAAGAGGCGAGCGAACTCTTTATGACTGATGGTGAGTGAAGGAGTATTGTCTATTAATTAACTTTTACTCTGTTCTCTTCTCTTTCCCTGTTCCCCACCCCATTCCTACATTATCTTCGAGAGTCAGAGGCTTGACGTAATAAAGGGAAAGCAAGCCATGCAGTGTAAGCCAATAAGACAGACCAGTGGATTCCATTTATTGAGCTTTTTTTTATTCTCTCTCCGTCTTCACTCTCCGTTCCAGTTTGAATTGGCTTATTTATTCATGAATAACTGGCGGTTGCCATAAAGTAACATTTGCTACTGTACTATAGTGTATGCAGTATATCAGGATTTATAAGGAATAGGGATTTACTACGGTTGAACTGAATTAAATCACGCAGAGAAAACTATTATAGTTGCATAACACAAAGCACAATACAATCCACTCACATCACATCATATCACATAAGTAGTAAATGAGGGGGAAAGGAGCGTGGCATGAGTCTTTGACTCCTTATGACTAATAGTACACATAGAAATCGAGCACACGACGAAATTACTATATGAATGTACGTAAATCTAGAGCAAAATGCTCTGGAACAAGAACACTATGGTGAATTCACGATCACAATTCCATAGAGCTGACAGAGCACCGATTGGGTGTAAACACGTAATCATTTTCTCATTTCACTTCCCTTTCATGTTCGGCTCTTTTTCCTGATCATCATGATTTATACTCGACGGACTCTCAAAAATCTTTAGATGCACTCTTGTTGTAAATAAAAGTGGACTGACTCTGGAACGGAATGTACTGGAGTATAACTTTGATTTACTAATAAGTACATCTGTACTGTACTGATGATTTGTAATTTGACTGGTGAGTAGGCCAGAGTTGATGGAAAAAATATTTAGGTTTGTTACTTGCGGCAAAGTTGCGGGTCATATTGTTAACTATTATGGAGATAAGGAGAAGAAATTGGAGCAAAAATTGGCAATGCTATTTCAGAGTTATTCTGATGTGGTTGTTCAGAAGGTAAATTTCCAAAAGGAGTATCAGGGACCGGCACCATTACGTATGCAGCACACTACGCTACTATTTCAACGAGGATAAAGAACAAATGGATAACTTCCCAAAACGAAGCTGTTTGCGGTTTTAAAACATGTCGTGGTGACTGCAACTATGTTTCCAGAATGTAGTATCTGCATTTTCCTATATAGTCTCTCTTATTATGCCATTTTATCTCCCCTACACATGTCTCTATAGATTTTTTAACATTCTTTTATTATGCATTCTGTAACGTGAGGTGATCTGGTTAGTTACTGGTTAGTTTGTTTTAGATCCTATTCTGCACACTGTGTGCTGTGTTCATAATGCACAGAAGGAGTAAGGTTAGTTCTGTTGTCCTTTCGAGTGTATACTGTGTATACACATACGTATACAAACAACACAGATCTTTTGGATCGGAAAGTGGGGAGAAACCCTGCGTCACAAATGCAGTAAGATTCTACTTACAATAGTAACTGTGAAACCAACATTTGTTTTCGTAAACATCGAAATGGGATTAGACAATTGGATAGAATGGGATGGAGATATTTTATTCTATCACTGCACTCGCTTCTGACTTCACTTCTTCTTCTTCCTTGCGTTACTTATTTCCCTGTACTTACGTATTCTGACGTTTCCTTTCTTTCATTTATATATTGGCTATAGTTCCCTTCTTTCAGCTCCAACTCACCTACTTTGTATGTATAGATACACAAATCACAAATGCGAAAGCCCTGTCTTGTCTTGTATAAATTACAAAGAAGTGCACATGTGAGCCAAAATCACAGAATAATCAAGTTATTTTTTCCACCAGAATATATATTTTAGCATTATAGTACCAAAGAGCTGAAGGCATAAATCTAATCTGTGTGAATTTTATCTTATTTTACAGGGAAGTTGTAACTTATATATTTACCATAATAAACAAACCATGTTTTCTTATCCTGAGAAAATTACTTAACGAAAAGTAAAGTACTAAGTTCATTCAAACAACTCGATTGTACTAGTAATCCTGTAGAATATATCATAATACCCAAAAAACCAGATAAGTTAAACTGCAAGAAACAGCTTTAGTACATTATATAACTAGCTAACAATTAAGTTGGTTCAAAAAAATTGTTGTTTTGCAGAGAGCATCACTATAATATTGTGTTGTTGGCAATTGGTTAAACAGAAAGTTGTCAACTATTATTTTGAACTATTGGAAACACATTTCTGTAGGGAATGAAATGAATGTACGCATAGTAGCTTGAACAGGTGTAAAGTGTAGTAAGTAGTAGTTTACTGCAGTGTGTAAAGTGTAGCACCGAGAAGAAGACAGCAATGTAATTACAATAAAAATGGTTGTATTTGGTTTTATGTGGCAGAAGAGTGATAAAAGCTGGCAATATTTATTTAGACGTTAACAATATCCTTTGGAGAAGGTAAGAGAATTGAAGAAAGAGATAAAACAGGATAGTTTGGGTATATAAAAATAATATGTATATACAGAGCGTATAGCGGGTATCTAGTTAAGTACATATATAGAGTGTGAGTAAGAGTGTAAATAGTTATTGTAATAAAGTAGCGAAAAGAGGAGGTTGTAATATAATGTAGGCCGGCTGGGCTCGTGTCTGTCTGTTCACTTCACTTAATACGATGAAGAGATTGGGTCTAAGGTAGAAGTAAGTAGCAGGGTTAAGTGGCTTGTTGAGAAAACACAAAAGGTTTTCATTCTTTTTTACTTTTATATCCACTTGAGCCGTAGTATGTAGGGAGTGGGTAATTCTTTGCAGAGAAAGTTTCTCTAATGGGATGAATCGACTTATTGTTTGTGTGCTTTGATTTGGTTTGCAGGATTGCCTTTGATTTGCCGTCGTCACATGTCTAAGTAACTTTCTAGTTGACTTGACCATTCGGAGAGGAGGAGAAAGGAGGAGAACTCGGTCACAGTACATACATACAGTGCCGAGCACTCCGACAAACTGATCCTGAATTTAATACTCAAGAATCCCTTCCACAACTACTGTCTCCGCACGGAACAGTCTAGAGGAAAGAATGGAGCACTCTCCGTGCCGACCCAAGCAACTGGATTTCTACTACAGCTACTTATACCCGTACGTAACAACAACCTAAATAAATGAAAATGAGTGAGTCTCGAAAATGTGACTCAGAGGATTTGAGTTCTCCGACTCACTCACTGTACCACTCGTGAATGACTGACTCCCTTCTCTCCTCGACTTTGTGTACATACAATGAGGTAGGGAGCTACTAATGGAATAGGAGGAGGAACGGAATTGTAACAGACATCTCTAGCATACTGCATATACTATTCATATTGTGTAATATTATTGATACACACTTATAGTGTAGTACTTACAAATAAAAACCAACTTTGCCAATTCGAGTCAGTTTCCTTAAGTTTCTTGTTTGCTATATAATAAGGGAAGAGAGCCGTTTTTCTGTTCATTGCGTCTCTTCGCATGTGAATTCCTAGCCTTTGTCTCACAATGCAGTTATAACTCAGATACTAAAGTAAACTGTGTATTTTATGTTGCTTTATACTTGTATTATTGTTAGGGAAGATATAGACACTTATCTTTATGCGCTAATAGATTGCATACCACTCTGCTACTACTAGTAGCTATTTACTACTTAGTTAGTTAAGATTTCTATGTCATGCAGTAGAAAACAAAGCTTAGGAGGAATCCTGTTTTTCTCAACTGAAACAATAGTTGTGTAGGTATGTAACTGTAGTTGTGTGGAAGGGAAGGCACAAGGACATGACAGAACAGGACAGAAGAAGACACAAGACAGGAAAGACTGGGGAAAGCAAACGCCAACTAGAGCAATACAGTCTACACTCAGTTCCAGACTCAGCTTCAGCCAAACTAAAAAGATATCAGCCAAGAATACATTAAAAGGCAAATAGTACTACATGCATAGTCTACTAGGGACATCACTCAGTTCTCTCGAATATATATAATGATAAAAGTCGGCGACCAGTTCATGACTATGTCTAATGTGAATTCTGGATGCGATCAAACTACATTTACCACTACTGCTTACTTACATAGTAGAGCTTAACCCAAGATAAGAGTTTCTGGAATATGGGAAAAGCATTATAGCATGCTTATGTCTTACACGTATACTTAATATTACTATAGTACTTCACTTAACCAGCTATTTTCTTAGTCAAGGTATACCATTAGCTGGGAACTGATAAAAACTCTATTTCCTCCATTAGAAACTCTGCACTATCACTCCGGACATGAACACAATGTTGTTTCAGTAGCCATCAGACATGGTTTCCAGGACTGGAAATACGCTACACATAATATTACAAGTAGGTAGAGCAGTAGTTTGAATTATATCCTGCAGTATATATAACATTATTATTGCAAGGAGGACCTACTAGGAAGAGAGAGTAGTAGGAGTATGTACCAAAAAAGGAAAACTAAACAAAGTCCTGGGCTGGAGTGGTTTGGTATTGTAAAGTACCTAAATGGCTACTACTGTAGTGCTACGCTGGAATTCTGGAATGGATCGGGAGAAAAGATATGCCTTAATACAGTCTCCTCCACATATAGATCTATATACTGACACACACAGTGTGGCTGAGTTTTGGAAGTAAGTAAGTAGTAGCTGGAGAATTCCGCTTTTGGCTTATATCATAGCATTCTTGGTAAAATCGATGGAAAAACTGGCGTTGCGTGTTTGAGTCTCCTTTATTGCTCACAGCTCACACGCCTGATCACCAATTCAATCGACGTGTCCCTCCTTTCATTTCTACTTTGCTGGAAAATGTGATAGGAAACCGGTCAGAGAGTTGTTGCCTGGCCTGGGCATATCCATGTCATAATCCTTTTATGTTCCTCCAGACTTCACATGACCTTGTTAGCCTATTCAAGGCAAAGCTACTAAGACACCATGATCTCCGAATACCCTACACAAATACCGTTCTATCATCTGTAATAATATATAGTCAACGCAGAGAAAGCTAAGTGCATGCTTTAGACGAGAATCCCGCTCTCTACCTCCAATCCACATCAACTACATACATTTCTGTGTCTCAACTTGGAAAAAATTATTCGGGAGTGGATACGGAAGTTCACTTCTTTATCTTCCATGCCCTACATCTACTACAAGAGATTGCCTCTCCTAACCCAATATTCTCTAATCGAACCTGAGAAAGAAAATACTTTTACTTTATTAGTTTCGTGGAGGAACAATCTTGTACCCGTCTATGATTACATATCATGGAAATACTCTCCTCCCCCTCCCCAACTCCCAATGATTTAAAAAAGTAAATCAATAAGCCAGAGTTCTCTCACAGATTCATAGACCACTTTTTATGTTTATACTATAAGCCATCACAAGAGAGAAAATTCCCAGTGGGCTAATTGCAACTGCCTAAATAAAACCAGGCCATATCCACATACAACAATTATTTATTTAATAAATACCCCCAGCAGTTGAACACTTGACTGATATAACTTCGTATACAATTACTAGAATTTATAGAGACACAATTGATGTACTCATGTACATTAATAGTTATGCTATAAGGAAGTACATGTCTGCTCGTTGTTACCCGTAATGAGTTAACTCCGGGTAGCTATGCTCTTCCACGAATTCTAGGCGTCTCAATTCTCTACGATATATTTCATTTAATTAGCTCAGAGATTAGAAATCCTAGCAAGAGCAACTTACGTGTGTGGATAGAAATGATTACTACAGATTTATATAGAATTCTCCGTAAATTCCCATCACGACCTACCTATACCGGGTATTATTATACTTTTCTAATACTATACCTGCTATATGCATCAGCAAGCAACTAGTAAACAAATGCATTAGTAGCAACTGTATGAAATTGTATGAAGCAGACAACTTCCGTCTGTGCATTCGTTCAACTGTGACATAACTATGCATTCCCTTTATTCTCGAGCCACATCAACCTTCAGACAATTATATGTTACTTAGAGACTTAAACTCAGACCCATATATCATAAGGTAGTAGTGATAGACATCGTAAAGCTTGTTAAAACGGATACCAATACTATACACGGGTTTAATTAGTGCAAACACATTTGCAGTAAAACTCCGAAGAAGGTCTATACTGTATTTTTGGTGTTTTGATTTTAATCGTTTTAGTAAGGAGAGGGAGAGAGTTTAAAAAAATCCTGTAGCAAAACAATCGTTAAGAACCGAGCAAATGTCCCACGAAATCTCATTCCAGGACTACAGAATACATTTAAGAGGAAATTTGCACCATCCAACAGCACAATGCAGAGGAAAACAATACCTTTAAATTGTTCTTAAGCTGTGTATTTTAGCATTTGAAAAGAAACGGAGTGCTACCAAAAATGCACCTCGTAAGCCATGATAATAAATATCAAAGCACTGAATTTAGATGGAGCATAGACGGGGCTGAAAGCTCTTGCAAATCCCTTGTATGCTCATTATTATGGCTAAACACAAGACTTTTAAAGTACTTACGCTCAAATGTATTGTATTGCTTGTAAGGACATAAAGCGGAACTTTCTATCGCGTTGCATTAATAATTCCTAGGGTGCATTCCTTTTGTTAAAGAATGTCCATTAACGCAACTGCAGATAGAGGAAGACTGCAAAATGGCATAGCGGTTCAAATTGGATCGAACTTGCACAGGATAAGCTCTATACCCATACAGCTAAGACAATGGCTGGTCACTTTAATATTTATATTAATCCCGGATATACCGTCATTGTAATATGACTGTAATAACATCTGGGGAAAATATGTAAACAGCCAACAAGATACTATTAAATTGCATTGCTATAATTTATTTAGTCAGAGCCAGTCTGTTTACCATTTTCCCTCTAAAATTCTTCAAAGCTGTAGGTATTTACTTTACACTACAGTCAGAAATTCCTGGTATACTGACAACGTAATAATAATAATGGTATTGTGTTTTGAGGAAGTGAAATTCAGATAGCAATTTCGTTTTTTTGGTATTATGCAACTCTGGTAATAAATATTCCTTACTCATCACCTGTACCCCATATACATGTACAAACTTTTGAAAACCTTGAGCAAAACCATGCGAAAGTAAAACCTAGAATTAAATACATTGTGTAAATTAGTTGTAACAGAATACTTATAAGCCATTCTTTGGTTCTTCTCCTAGAACTTTGACTCGACATAATAAAGTCCAAAGGGCACATAATATATTCTGCCTCATTCATGATATTGCATATGTAAGGCTAATTGCTATAAACATTATGTACATACACTTAAATCTCTCTTCCCTATTTAACTTCCTATAACTTTTGCTTTGGAATACAATTAGGTGCATAAACACGATTTAATTTACATCGCGTCAATTTTAATTGTTTTATTAAATGAAAAGCATTTGGACTCGTTAAACGAAAGTCCTGAAAATGTGGAACACCCGCATCCTTTAGCCTATTATGTACGATTATTTTCTTGGTATGAGTACATTGAAAATAATTTTGTTGTTTATTGCCGTCTCATGTTGCAAATTAAGCTTACAAATTACAAACTGCTTGCATATTTAATGCCAGGAAAACCATAAGCAAATCTGCATACCACAAAATGTATCATGAGGTACATGATTACATATTCAGTGAGTTGGGATGTAAATAAATCTTTATCTAATGAACAAAGATAAAGAATTCACTGAATGCATAATAGTAATACTATGCTGATTCACAACAATAAATTATAATAGTAAAGTTGCATTTAATTGCTCGTTGTGGTAGGTATCTAGAAACCAAACTGATGGCAGTAGAATAATCAGTACAGTTTATCATAATTCTCCAGTCATAAATGATGTAGCCATTAGTACTTTATGTGGTCTAATATGCTTTTAAGACCAAATAGGGAGCTAGCGGTGGGAACTGTTTTCGCAGTAGTCCCGCATATACTTAATATAGATATACTAGGATATTAAATTATATACATTTATTCCTACACGATATATCCCACATAAATTCCAATCCAACCTACAGAGACATGCCAAGGTACAAAAAATATACTGGAGTTCGATCAGCTGCTTGTTGCAACGGTTATAGAGGCAACCTATTTAAATGGACTCGTTTAGTACAGGAATTTGGCGATAAATCTCTAATCACCGTACATGGCCATTATCATGCGGTTAAATGAACACTAGACAAAGTATGATATATATAACAAATACTAATACCTATTACACTCCGAATATCAAAATGCAAATCATGCTGCAACAAATATCTAGATATATGTAGCTACAAAGCTACAGACATAATATTATGTTTATAAATATACTAGTATGTAGCAAGATAGTACAAAATGTATAGTAAACATTTTATGTTTTCATTTTCAGTCGCAAAAGATATATCAAACATTTCTGCATGAACAGTTAGACATTTACTTTGTGGTACAATCAACATTAACCAAATGTCAGGTATAAATTACGATCTTTTTACCAGTGCTTATGCAACGGATGTGAAATATTGACAGTTATCCTACCGCGCAGAGATGTTTGTTGTTTCATTTCCTTTTTGAAACGAGGAAAGGAAGTCTGTCCCAACTAAGCCCTATACTTACTTAACAAACTAAAATGAGTATACAAAACACAATTACATTTTACCATTCTCGTGTTCGACAGTTAATGTTTTGATTACTATTTCGTTCCCTTAACCTTGTAATTTTGTTCAATTAACTTTATTAACCAACTGTAAACGTAATGCAATTCGTGAATTAAATTAGAATAAATGAAATGACTTACCTAATTTTTTTAAAGCAGGAGAAATTTGAAGCAAATCGTTGTCAGCTAGCCAAGTCTTAAGGTCATCACTAAAATCTTGGTCAGTTTGTGATTGTCGTTGTCGTTGAAATGGATTTTGAATATACTTAAGCTTATTCGCACCGAAATAATTAGATGAGATCACTAAGTCACATAAAAGAAGACAGCCAAGAAGGATAATTAGAATTAAGACAACCCACTTAATCCCTACTAAGTAGTTCCAGTAAGGCTTGTCGTCCCCGCACTGAGAGCTTAAGTGACTTCTATTGATACTTCTGGAAGAGCCACTTGTTCGGGTGCTTGTGTCCGTTGTTGACACGTCGCTTCGACTGAGATTATTTAAATTTCGAACAGTACATGGAGATTCTTCAGCGAGAGTTTCCGGTGAGATCGTTGACATTTTATTATTGAGCCGAAACTCCTCGAGAGCAGTTTCGTAGTGGATGGCCCTCCTCAATCATTAATTAAATTATTGCTGAGTTATTGTTTTTGATGGATGAGCCTTCTTCTTTTGGTACAATCAGTCATGCACCTTGACAGAGATCCGTTAGATACTAGTACAGTTTCAGTAATTCAATTCTGGAATCGATGTCTTAATGCGTGTCTGTATTCAATATCGATGTATGCTAATAATTCGATGTTTCGTGTACACGGAAAATACACATTGACTTTTCAAGACTTCAGTTACAGAATCATTTATTCGTTATTGATTTATCGGATATCAATCGATATTGCTTTCTCGTATCTGTAAACAAAAAAGATAAACATTACACATCAATTTGTATCGTGCAAAGGGGTTAGACATTGCAATTGAAACCTAAACAAACCTAATATAGAACAAACAATTTACAAAAACCATAAAAATGCAATAATTGCAGGAACTTAAATGAATGTACTACAAAAACAATTTCTATATCTTATGTTTATGCTGTAGATTACTGTAAATATAATTGTATATGTTAACACGTTTAAAATGAATAGACATTTTTATTAACCAAACAGAAAATCCACCAGGATTAACGTAGCTCAAAAGGTCTGTTCGAAGGATAGATTGATAAGATTATCCTTAACATGTGTTTACACGGCACGGCAGGATACACTAACTGAATAATAGTACATTACTATTGAGTTAATTTGGATAAATTTTAAGCTTTAGTTTTCCTTACAGTCAAATGCCAATGAGTCGTCCGCTAGTAAGTAGATAAGTAAAACTGCAAGCATCTGAATCCAACGCACAAGTGTTTGCTACGTCACAAATAAGTATAACTACTTTTTTTGCCTATAAATGCAATTGATACTTCTATGTATGTTTTATGTAGTTAACAGCAGAGAGAATAGGGAAGTATTCTTGTAATTGTGGTAATAGTCTAAGTAGTTAGGTTCCTACAAACGACCAGCAAAACAAACAGTCAACAGAAAATGTGAGAGAAGTGTACTTATTAATAGAAAGAAACATTAAACTAAGTAAAACTCGATTAAAAGCATTGGAAACTTTAGATCGACAGCAGCAGGTAAACTGCGAGATTTGTGTTGAAAAGCAAAGTTTAAACTGGTAGGACTTGTTCAGCTAAAAGTTGAACCAATACAATGAAGTAGCTAATGTAAATGTCAAAAACAGCAGGAGGAACCCAAGTTC
>JABASH010001330.1:0-27357 GCA_019776445.1 Tomocerus maximus | reverse complement strand
CCCATTGCCCATAAGTGATAAACTGCTAACCTGTCCTGTGAGCCCTAACAATTTCCCTACTGCCACACGCTACATGTATTTTCCTAAGAAAGGCTTCAATAAATCTGAATCACTCTATACTCACGGTCTCCAAACAACGTTAATGATCTCTGTAAGATCGTAAAAATGATAAAAATACGAAAAGTAATATAATTAACATTATTGCTACTTTTAACTCATGGCCATTGTATACACATTACACATACGGGTAATAAATTGTCACCAAAAATTATGTTAGTATTTTAATTTTAAATAATAATTCCGATTACTGTTCATTGTTGGGAGTATTTTATATAATATAACTCCACTGTAGGTACATCGTACATATCGGCTTTCTAGCTACATTCAAAAATGCAGTCATAAAAAAATTAGCTACTCACAGATAGAAAATGTAAATCTATTTACAATGAGTTATTTTGACTGAGAATAGCAAAAAAGTAGTTAAAGAGAGAATTAATAACAATAAAACAAGCCTTGTCAGTAAAGTACAGTTTTCTTGTATGATAAATAACACTATAAGTTCTTTAATACACAATCACCTTACTTATTAGCCTCTTAGGAAAAGGCTTCAGCAATAAAAGTACAAAAGAAAACCCTTCTTTGTCATAGCATTTGAAGGAAACCTTGTTTCAAACACACGAACTACTCCAACGGACACAAACTATAATTTAGTATGGCATAGTTATATTATGGTAATAACATTTGTAGTAAGTAGGTAGGTAAAGGACCCTTTACTTTATAATGCAGCAGAGCAAATCCCAAATAAGTAGGTAATACAATAATAAATTCCGTCAACAACAAAATAATTTTCCAACTCATAAGTTACAGTTATCATTTAGAAACTTGACTAAAGGTTTTTGACATGAAAGATTTACTTAATAAGTCCATTTATTGAGGATGTTTGTCGTTTGCTTGGAATTGAGACAAGACAATTCTATTTAGTGTACTTAGTCTTTCCGTTGACAGTTTTGACCTTTTTTTCTCTCTCTGAGCTACAGGTGCATTACCATTATTGGTTACATTGAGGCTGAGAAGTCTGACATGCTTACTATTTACTTTCTATAGTGTATTACTTGATAGAAACTGTCTTGGTTGGTTGGCTTATGCATTATGCTGCCCTTTTTATAACTTGAGAGCGTATGGTTCTAGGGAGAGTCGAGAGTAGAAAAGTAAAATTGAGTTTTTCCATTTCTTACCCGAAGATGTAAGCGACGAAAGACTTATGATGATCAAAATCCTTAGTACCCACAGGGATGTCATTTGTTGGACGGAATGCTGTTGCTGACTACCAAAGTTCCAAAAGCAATTCATCATCATTGATGTGATGTAAATGTTCAGAGCTGATGATAATGGTGAACCAGCCAGGAGGAACGGACGGAGTAGACTATTGTACAGCGACGCAAAGGTCCCGATGACAATCAAGACAAACAATACTGGAGACAATAAAGCATCAGCATCTCATCTGCATTCTTTAGCTCCTGCAACCAACACAAAAAATTGACACAAATTAATTCTCCATCATATTTATGTATTTGTACGGTTACAAGACAAAAATACATTGACAGAATATTATCTGCGCATTTGGCTTAGGTGTAATTGTTTTTCTATAACAAATGCATCAAAAAGATTTTATCGTCTTTTCCACGAACTTATTGTAGTGGTGCACCGGTGCATACTAAACTCTGAAACTTACACTCATAAAAAGGGAAATCTTCATGCATATTTAGTAGTGTAAGATATAATAAAGTTGCGAGAGAGAACTCAAAAGAAATCTCTTGATAAACAGACCAGCTATATAGATTTTATAGAATGAACCTCTCGCATGCAAGTGAAACAATAATTATTCACCTTTAACAGTCACAGTCTGAGTACAGACGTAGTAATATAATATTTACATAAAAACAAGCACTACCTCACTTATGCTGCTATATTTCTTGATCTTGAAGATAATATTTGCTCTCTTCAATAGGGAATGCAGTTGAAAAGCTATAAATGATTATACCCATGCCATATGAAATGAGTGCTAGTCCAATCATTCATATAAATTCACACACTGATAATACAGTAGTGGTCTAAACAAAGCTTAATCCTTCATGAGTCTTGAGTCTAATGCTACAAATTCTGACATATAGTGGTAAAGGAAGCGTAAAGGTAAGCAAAGCCATAAATTCTAATAATATGACGTTTTATATACCGACTGCTGTACAAAGAAGCTCATGTTGAACAAATTTATAACCAGATTTGACTCTCCATAACAATAAATCAAAAATGGGATCACTTTAAACCTGAACGGTGATGTGTTACAAAATGCTTTTGCACTCGCCGCACAAATTCGAGTTTAATAAATTGCATTACATAGTGTTGTATGTATTTGTGCACCTTATCGTAAGCTCAGATGCTCACTCACTACTGCACAGAACGTACNTTGTATGTATTTGTGCACCTTATCGTAAGCTCAGATGCTCACTCACTACTGCACAGAACGTACATTTAACAAATTACAGATAGCATCTACATTCTCCAGTCTCTCATCTAGAGTGACTTCTAAATGTATGAATTAAATCCCACAGTCTGACTCTGACTGTCTGACTATTTTATATTACCTACTAATATATTTACATCATATTTTATATTATCCTTACAAACTCTGTCTCCGATGACTGAGACTAGCCTGTCCGAACAACTGGAAACCAAATGAGTAGATACAAAAAAATAGGCAAAATGCCCCCGAGTGTAAATTCTATTGACTACCATTACTGCATTAAAATAACGATGCCAAATGCTACACTGTTCTTTCCTATGCTCCTCCACTTCTACACATGCACATGATAATTTTCTTCATACCTCACTATGTATTACATTATGCATTTCAAATTTCAATCACATCAGTATTTATTATTCCGTCAGATATTATCTTAAGTCATTTTTGCTACAAGTAAACACAAAACAATAAATATTTCTACTTTCTTTTGAACAGGATCATTGCGACTTGTGCAAGGTTGATATTTCTTCACGTGAAATCATATTATACGTTCAGTGCTCACGTTCTCTAAGTGTGCAATATACAACTCTCCTTTAGCTGAACGTTTCATTAAAGAAAAATACAAATAACAGCTTAGACAAAAACAAAACATTGAGAAGGTGGGAAGAAGAGTAATGTTTTAGTATCATCTTATCTTGAGATTTGTAGTGAAATTAAATAACAGTTTAATGCACTTGTCTTCATTTCAGTAGAATTATTAGTATGCCGTATGCCCACAGGACTCAAGTCGCTAAATATTATTATCATTATATACACCAGAGAATTCTCGGAAAGACATAAACAAGTCAACACTGGCTTAATGAAATCTGTTCAAGCGCTGAATGAAATGATGGTGTTTGTTGATTACAGGACAGAGTACAACATTATTAACTGTCTGCATCATATTCACACATAATGTTAGATTACTGGAGAATCTCATAAAACGCAATGATGATATGATATCACTTATCACTTAATCTAGATGCAACAGTAATTTAGTGACTGTACAAATCCTCGCTGTTTTTAATGCGTAATGTACGCTTCTTCGAAAAAATTACTAACTGTGTCATTCCATTTATATTTAATGACACATTGTACACTTGTTGGGAAATGAATCTTGCCAAGTTCCCAAAACCCAAACTCTGCACCAATGTGACTCTTACCAAACTACATCATGACTGTGTCACATCATAAGAATTTTTTATTCATCAATCTAAAATTATTGCCATCTCAAATTCCAGATTTTGCACATTGGGTTAATACTTTGTTTTCTTCAGTTAATAGCACAAAAATAATTTTGAGGAAATTCCCAGGCTAAAACAATCTGTATACATCAGAGTTGCTTGCCATTAATATTGACAGACTTACTACAAAAGTTCTGGACCTCTTTTCCCTTGATTAGGCTATAAAACCTATTATTAGAATAATCACGATATATAAGTAAGTCCTAGAGAATATTAAGAGAATTCCCTCTCATTATGCGCTATCTTTGCAACATTATTAAATTTGCTTTACTGCCGTCGGATGAACTATAGTTGCTTTGTGTTATGCACTGAGAAAACCAGTGGATGCATTTTTAATATTAAGATAATGTAAATTCTCGTATTTCTAAGAAAATCAACTATTAGAGCAAAATCGTTTCGTCTGGTAATCACAGTCCGGTAGTATCTCTACAGGCATGAGGTCTGTAATGTCGAACATGTATCTTACCTCTGTTTATGCACAAAAATGTTAACAAAGCAGCAAACGAATATGAAAAGGATTTGAACACAAACAAACCAGGATAATTTATTTCTTGGTATATATTTGACAGAGCCTGGCTCACTGAAAAATTCCACTGACCTCTAATTGTATGGAAGATGAACTTATAATTGTGAAACTTAATAGGTTTTTGTTCTTGTTAGACATGTTGAAGGTGCAATTTTTATGCCAAGATAAACTAAGGGCAGAAGATTGCAACAATTATTGGCAGCCTTTTGAAAGAACGTAGAAAGAGCTATTTGAAATAATATGCAGCCCATTTGGCTGTAAATTCAGCAGTACAAAAAGTGCCTCCCTATTAATAATGTAAGATCCACCTTATGCAGGTAGAAATTGTTTTCTTAAAGATTATTATTTTAACAGTTTTTTCACCAACGAATTTTCATTACAAAAGACTGACAGAATGTAACATTTGCATATTACACACTTGAAGCAATCAGCTTTCAACGAAAGAGTTTCATTAACTTAAATGACTCTTGAGCTGAACCCATTCAGTAGGTCTCAGGCAGTGTCAGTCCGTATTGTTAGCAAAATGGCAAAGCTTTAATTGGAAGTACAGCAAAAGTACCTTCGCTAAAAAGCAAAGCGAGACAACAACATACAATTTCTTCGTCACGACAAGAAATAAAATATATATGTGATTATCTTCTTGCTACTTATACCTACATTGGGCACTAGCATAATAAAAAAGTAAATCTATGCAAAAATTCATGGATTCACGTTGAGGTTGGTTAGTATGTAACCATCGTTGTTATTTTTATTACTTTACCTACTTAGCCTAAGCTGTTGACGATTTTTACTTCCACATTTTGCGGTTACGATTTTTCAAAATTCTCAATTACGTTCACCAACAACGTATGCGGAGTTTTCGAATTCATAGTCAAAGCCAAAGCGTAATAAGCAATGCAAAAAAATTTGAAATAACTCCTTGACTTCATCTGAACTGAAAATCTATGGTCAAAACGGTTTGATCACTTGAGTATTCGCAACCAAATTCCTCTTGATACTACATCATTGAGTACGAACACCCACTACTTGTATTTTTAAATCATATCTAAAATGGTGTTGATAAGAGAATAGTCTGAGAATACGAACCTGCCAAATAATTATTGATGTAATTTAATATTTAGCACAGAAGAAGAGATGATTTTAATCATTATGAATGGGCTAATTATGCAAATTATGTCCTATCAGTCAAAAGTATAATATTTACTTTTATCTAACCTCCGCTCTAATAGTAATAGCGTGAGAGCACTTACACATGCTTAGAATTTCCCTTGATGATGTACATTGTTCATAAGCACAATACTATAGGTACTTAGGACATAACTATCCATTTTTATTATAAATTCATATAATATTGATTACAAAATAGGTAAAAGAGAAGCAATTGATAGCATCCCTTCAGTCTTCCAACTCGGCTCACAAACAAAAACAATGTAGATATATGTAAGAAAAGGCGATCCTATACACATAATAACATTTGAAAAGTCCTGCATTCGGCAGGCAGTCGCAGAACACAATAACAGAACAATGTTAAACATAATCGACATCGGCAAAACTGTCGATAACAAAAGACCACGAAAAACACAGAATTTTTCTAAAGCGTCTAGTTGTGCCTTTGTCTGTTGTGTATTGGAGTCATCGTAATTGCAGGGTACTCACAAGCACGTTTCCGACAAGTACTAACAGACAAGATAGACTAACAATAAGAATAACGTAGGTACACACACAGAGGTACAGGTAGTTAGTAGTTAGGTAGCTTTAATACCCAGCATTATTTGAAGTTTAAACAAAGCCAGGTGAGGATGGAGAATGAATGGTATCTATACAAAAAACTATCCATGGTCCATGATTTGTTTCATAGAAAATATAAATCTTACTGCCTATATTATGCATCTTTAAGTATATTCTTTCTAAAAAAAATTATCATTGATTTAAATCGTCACATCGTTCGTTCTACAGCTGCTGGTGATAGCGTCCCTGTCCACATGGAACATGTAAAAACATTTAAACACACTCGTACTTAGTACCTGTGTACTATCCGTATCATAAAACAAACATCTCGTTTGAAAATGCACCTTTGAGTACCAATCCAGATTTCAGAATAGTTTTACTTGATCCCCGGTCGCAAAGCAAACATTTACTTAGAGGCTCTCATTTTCCTATCCACTCATTCACACCTGTAACATTTCAACTGTGGTGAGTAGACCAGTTAGTTATCCTGCAACCCCTGGCCCTATAACCAGTCAAATTCAAACTCAAACTGTATCAATTTATTGACATAAAATATAAACAGACAAAGGGTGGGGATAGATACAATCTTGTTGATTTTTTCCCTAACTATTACACTACAGACATTTCAAAATGATTATTTATAACATCTGAATGCTCTGTAGGAGTGGAACTTTGTACAGACAATACAATTATTACTACACAGTAGAAAACTTGGCTACAATCCTTGTTTAGGAGAGATAAACAGTACAGTATCACGCAATGCACTGGTAAGTTTAAACTTCTCCGTGAATTAGGTGCTACTATTCCTATCAAACTCCCAATAATTACGAGATGTGAGTTAAAACTCAAAGTTTAAGGTACCTGTCGCTTCTAATGCTACCTTTTGCATTTCATGTAGAGCCAGACACTTTTCAAAGTTAATAGACACGTCCTATCAACGTACATTGCATGGCACACTACAAGATATCAGGTGAAACCATCAATAGGCCAGATGAATAATAATAAACCAACATTTTATTGTATCGTGGAAAGAATTCCAAATTCTCCAAGTGAGCGTTGTACGTGTGAAGTTGTGTTTATCGTATTATCAAACTAATATTTATTCCTAATGGAATATTTCTCTTCTCATTCATCCGGTCATTCGTCTTTTGTGCATTCAGTTGACTACATTCCAATTCATATTTCCATACAATAGTCAGTACAGTCAGTAGCAAGTATAAAATGAAGAAATGTTATCTATTTGATGGACTAGAGTAGAAGTTGAGAATAATAAAGTATTTCATTCAATGAATGAAAATCACGTAAAAAGCTGACATCTGAAAGTCTTAAAGTCTATCAAATGAAGAAGATTCTGTTGTAAGACAGAAAGTCAAGTCAAGTGGATTTCTTTCTATGCTCTTCCATTACATAAAACAAATTTCCTTGACGTAATGTTAAACGAAGCTACTGATGTCAAAATGACTCCTAAAAATTTCTTTCTTTGTGTTCCATAGGTGTGTACCCTTCTATTCATTGATTTCTATCCCATTCTATCCTATGATGAGATGACAGAGAGAACTGACAACGAGAGAGAAGATATGCCATACCTATCAACGGGTGCACAACTCTTTGCATTTTAAAGCACACTCACAATACGATGATATTATACATACATAAAAATACATTTAGGGTTAAGCATTATTATTTCTCAATAGGAAGAAGCATCTCTCTCGTATTTACTAGTATCTATGTATTTATCTCTGTCCATATGTCTTGAGTCAGCCAAAGTTAGAAATTTATGTGGGAATGTGTGAGAAAAAGTCAACATGAGCCCACTGAAAAAGAAAATCAGCCCAGAAAGTGTCGAATCATTTCACACTCTTGAAAGATTATTGTTCCATTGCACAATTGCATGTCATAAACAGGAGTACCTATCTTTCTATTGCGTGAATTGTAATTGTAAATGTAGCCTTCCAACCGTACTCTTATTCTACCCTCTTACTTTTAGTCTTATAAGACTCCAACCGGCACACAAGATCTATCTCAAGTGTTTCCTACATTATGCCATCCGTTAGCCTCACAGCCTCAAAATAAGCTGACAAAGAGATTAAGAACTTGTACTTAAATACTAAAAAGAACGTTTCATGTACCTATATACATTTATTCCTATCACACCCCAAGCACTTGTAACTACTATGTACAGATTTAAATATTTTATATAACATTGTGTTAATTTAAAGCTAGCCCATCCACATAATATGCTCTTCTGCATACTTATCTTTACATGTGTCAAGAAGTATCTAATATCAAGTGTACTTAATATAAGAAACATTATGTGTCTACAAATACGTATAGAATAAAATAGAATTTTGCTACGTTTATGGTACATACATAGTTATTTGAGTTAGTGTCGCGCTTATAATCCTCCCTCACGCCTCTAGAGTGTGTAACTGTAATAGACTCTTTCCTGAGGTCACGAAAAATAGTTATATCTGCGTGTAATGCTGGTAGAATAAAGTTGAAACCCAATTTGGCTATTATCCGAGGATTATATAGTTCAGGCTATAGGACATAGCTTATTTGTATATAGATGTACTCATTGTTAGTTATGTAGTATAGTAGAACGAAAGAAGATAAACTAAAGCGAGAAATCTATGGAAGAGAACAAGTCTGAGCAGCCAACCTTCATTTCTATTTATTCTTCATCTCCTTTTCTTTTGACGTCCTCTGTGCTACTGTTTGCATGCAGCAATGCACCTTCTTTATATCCTTTGACGACTACTTACATTGCATTAGATTACAAGAAAACTTTTAGAATACTCTTCGGAATGTAGGTAATGGATGTAGGAAAACATTCCAACAAACTTCACCACAGAATAACAACAATAATCAGTCAGGCTACTTCATCCGTCTATCTCGGCCTAACAAGTGATACATCTTTCTAATGGATTTAATCAATGCTAAGGATTTACAGCGACATAATCCAAAAAGTATTTATTTACCTCTGTTTTATATTCTCACCCCTATTGCTTCAAAAACCAAATGAATTCTTCAGTCTACCGAACATTGTATATTGTCTGTAATTATTCCGAGCATTGAAAAGCACCATGGGATGAAATTACTACAAGAATGTTAGCCTTTACGGCTCTGTCACAGCAAGATCTTTTACTTTATTGCTAGTCTGCACCGAAGAATCATCACTCACCAATGATTAATACTCACCAAGTATTTTTCACACTGGATAACAACAAAACGACCTAAGTTGATCCTTCCTTAAGTAAATAGCTACTTCTTCGGCAGACTATTGTATCATTATTGATTGCCACTACATAGCTTCACGTACATCGACTCCTACAACTTGCATATAATACTTGCATCATCATCCTAATCTCGGAACTGTTACTAACTACTATAATAACAAACGTAATCATAGAAAATAGTAAGAAACTGCACAATCTACACAAGAGCCCTATAGAATTCATCTGATCTCATTTAATACAAGTTGCCAGACCATATAGAAGACCAAATCAGAGAGGTGAATCTACTAAGACAAGACACCCGATAAAAAATTCCCATCTGCTGAGTCGCCAAATTAGAGTGATTTTGAGTTAACACACAAGTCTTACTGAAAGCGTTATATTTTATACAAGACGTGTAAAAAGCTTGAATTGCCAGAGCACTTGCATTTCATGGGTTTACAAACGAAAGCACTCGCTCTGTGTTGTGTAATCAAACCACCATACCACAACAACAATACTAGACCATATGTACCGAAGCAGGTAATTTAACTCGAGAAAAAGCACAAAAACGTAAATGAGTGGGTAGGACTACAATCGGTGTTATAATATCCTTTGTCTTGTCTTGCGGGCTTCATTGCTCACACATACTGACTGATACACAAGTAAATACTACATATGCATGTACGTTTTGGGGCCTAAATGTTTAACTAAATATCTACCATTGCCTATTCTCAATTGTGTACTAACCAGTATCTCAGTACATAATACTTAGCTACGAAACTACACTTTTATCGTATTATTATGTAGGTCTACACTTTACACAACCATTAAATATACATACATCTGCTGTAAATTGCGTACGATTTCCATTTAGTGCTTTATATGTCCTATATACATGGAGAATGATTTTCTTAATATATATAGAGAGAGTTCAAAAAAATACAAACATTACCTAATATGTATCTGTAAATTAAAGTTGAGTCGGCATGTGCATGGAAGTTATACACTAGCAAGAGGCTGCAAGTGTACCCTTAAATCACAGTTCACAATGAGAAACGGAGGGAGAAAGCCCATCTTTCACACAATAAAACCTTCACACTAACATCTCAAGACGGGTAATTTTACTCAACGCCATCAAATATCAACTAGATTGATTGTTACAACAGAATTTTAGACGTCTCCCGTGCACACAACGAGATTCAAAAACTTGACTACCATTCATGTGAATGTTACCGTTCCCTCACAGTTTTTCATGAAAAATCATTTTCCACTTTAAACTTAAGTTACGCCCATACAATGAGCTTTAGATATATGAAGTGCCACACTCTTTATTTTACTAGAAGTGACTAACGATGGAGCCGAAAGAAAACTCAACAAGCCTCATCACTTTTATTTTACTCACTTTTCAAAGTTCACCTTCAAAGTATCAGCTTTTCTAGTATCAATATACTAACCTTCTGTTCCTCTGACGCACTTAACACAACTGAAGCAGACTCAAGAACAATAATACGGCAGGAGAATTATATTCCTATACAGAACAAACTTGTGAAGTGAGTAGTGGGTACTCAAGAAGAATCCAGCCAGGAGAAGATGAAAAAGGTACCCTTCTTTTCCTTCGGACAGCTTTTCTAATAATCTCTGTATAAGTAGTACAACAGAGAACAACGGAGAACAAATGTAAAATGGTGTTGCGAGCCAGACGGATTCAACTCAACTGTGAGCTCAAGCCCAAGCTGCAGGCAAGTGTATTGGTCTTCTCTCTAAACCAAACTAAGCTAACCTACACAGTAATAAAGTAAACCAACACCAGACAAAAACAAGACCAGATACCTTTGCCTTATGCATTACTACTATATCTAATACACACTAATACCAAACACAACTTATGGCAAAGGCATGCTGTTGCTCTTCCATGGAAAGTGAATAATACAATGTGTTCTGTGACTCTTCTATACTGGGAGATTCAGAAGTTACTTAAATACATTTTCTTGAATCATTTGTACAAAATACAAACTTTTTGACATTGCTGCTATATTAAGTAGAGGAGGTTATAATGGGCATTGCGAGGTTGCAAAGGCCACAATTTTTTACCGATTGCTATCAAAGTTTCCTCGAAAATCGGATTTTATATTACGGATCGAACTAAGGCCAAAAATGAAAAGCCTACAAATATTTAAATTGTTATATATATTATGTAGAATGTAAGGGAATGATTTCTGTATTTCGAATATTTCGTACATATGAGTACAATCACGACTTTGGTTACCCAGACTCTCCATCACAGACTCTTGTCCAATTTTATATACAGAATGCTCCATTGACCCCATTAAATCCGAAGATGTATTTGAAAAGTCAAATTCGCGTTCAAAATAAATCAATTCCAGCATTGGAGAGTAGTGCTAATTGTTCAATAGCAAAACCTCTAATATAAGAAGGATTTATTATGAATCGCACTGTAAACGAAACATCTTTCACATACTCATACAATACAACCATGCGATCCTATCCTGCCCAATGTGCCGAGCCAAGTTTAGCAGAATAAGTTAATATTATAATACATACATAGCTGTAGTAGGGGTGAGCTAAACAAAACGAAATGTGCTTATGGGCTTTACAGTTTACACTATATGAAATATTGTATGTATAAACATTTGTAGGACTAACAGACGACCATTGCATATTTCATTTGCCTTAACTTTCTTAGGCTGGAACTGAATTGCATGTGAACATTTAAAAAGAGAAACATTCAGTGTTCAACTAGTTGTATCACTTGTATCAGTCAGTAGTGGTGCTATCTGCTCTGTATTGGTTTAGCTAAAGCTTAACAATTTCGGTTCTGTATTATTAATGGTAACCCTAGGCTGTCTTTGTACGTTGTTAAAACATAAAATAGAAAGTAAAGCAATATATTTCTCCCACTCTGTGTGCTTAATGGTCACTCATTCAACTTACGATTAAGTAGTCAAGGTGGTAAAAGCACTTTCAGGCTTTCTAAATACGTCTATGAAAAGTCTTATCCGTATGCATACATTAAACATACATTTTCATTAACTTGGAATTTGGAACCTTATTAGTGCGTTCATTGTATAAATATTCCACCACACTTGATACTTACAGTTTCATCTATTATAACATCAGTAAATTACAATCAGATAATCCCTATACCTTTTATGCACCATTTCGATTTGAAAAACCAAAAAGATCGAAGAAAGAAAGGAAATTATTTGACTGTTATGAATTCGCTTATACAAAACAGCGTTTTCACGTTGATATGGGTCATTTATACAGTATTCGGACAAGTTTGAACTAAAATTTCGAAGGACACGAGTAGTAATTTGCTTTTTAATTCAAAAAGTAAGTTCCAGTTCTCCACTAAATAGCTACAGCTCCAATTTCAACATATTTATTTATGCACACCTAGAATTGTATTCCAAGTTCCAACTTCTTTCTATATACACTGGTCGCAAGTACAAAGCTATAAGATTGAATAAAATATCAGAATAAGGATGGGAACAACAACTCACATCGCTTTCAGTCAACATTTTGATTGACTGGAATAATTACAGCAAAAACATCTCGACATCCACATTTGCTTATATGCTACATAGACTTTTGACTACCAATAAAATCTGACAATGAAGTACTAGACTAGGCAAAGTAAACTGCCTTACCCCCAATCAGATTACTTTGGTATTTGTATCTACGCTTTAATACAAATACTTGCATCACTGCATCAACATGCAATCGAATCGTATATTTGCATTGCTGTCTTACTCTAACTGTGCAAAATATGTATTAAAAAACTAAGAAAACCTAACCGGCTAGCATTGATCGAGCTTCAACTTGCAATGCAAAATTAGGTTCACTTTTGAGTCCAACAGAGAACCAGAATTACTTCAAGACAAATATTTGCTTACACTATTAGAACCTATTGGCTCTAAGATATCTTTGTGAAAACCTGCACTAGTAAATCTAACGTTTCTGTATCATAGTGTACTATTTACTGCTACTATCGACATCTTCTTACCAGTAGATAAATATTAAATTGCTTGTGAAATGAGGAAATTATAAAGAGCAGGAATGTGACAGATATGTAATACTTACGAAGGTAGAAACTAGAAACATTTATTTACTATTATACATACAAGCCACATACAAGCTATACTTAGATATTGTAATTTGATAAATTATATACGTAGTATAGTCAGTCAGAAATTGGAATTGCATATATTATCTTCAGATTTGTGCCAACTTTTATATTAATTTAGATCAATTTTTAAAACAATTCCAAAAGAAACCAGTAATGGTAAACAGTATACTGCAAGTAATACGTCCGGAGTACCTATGGTAGTTGCAAAGTTCAAACTTATTTATTTTTCACTTTTTCACTACTTGACTTTGTAACTCGATATGCAACCAACAACTTAACTTTCTGCATTTTTAACATGAACATTCTCCTCGAATAATCATACAATCCCATGATTTCCAAGCAAATAGATTCATTCCCGTCATCTCATTCCTCTATCTCTAAGATGAGAACACTTTCTGCACAAATGTTTGACATTAAGAATAACGCATTTAAAATACTAAGAATAAAATAAATAAGAAAATCATGCCATGGAGTAACAGCATTTTTAAGCACTTTTTGTACTTTTTAAGGCTAATTCGAGCTGTATCAATATCAATGATATTAAACCACCAATGCATTACACATTCTACAAAATTGTGGAAAAGGAGGTATATGGAGACAGTGAGAGAGTCTACTCTGTCTGTCTCACTCCAGATACAAAGGCTTTTATAAACACAATTCAGACTTTGACATACCAAAAGCTACCAAAGTTTGGCTGTCTTTAGTTCTCAATTTAGAAGTTAAATTACTACAAAGATACAAGTGCATGCATTGTAGATCCAATTCCAAATCTTACAACGTTAAGCTCTTATTAAGAGAAACTCAATAATAACTACCAACCTTTCGTTTGCTATTTAATAGTCACAAAAACTTAGTCTCTATAATCCTTTCCTGTGTGTGTCTAATTCCGATTTTCAGTTTATGTAATCAATAATCACATAACATTGATATGTCACGGAGTATTATCCATGAAGTAGTATTTTGAAGTGGGATTTGATGGATACTTAACTCCCTACCTCACTAAACTCACCTGCAGTGATTCTTATAGTACAAGGGAAGTCAAAAATTTAATTCTAGATTTCCCAAATTGATAATCAAATTATGTGCTATGCAGCTTAAACGTAACGGATTACGATACGATTTGTTACACGGTTACACGTATCATTTACAGAGGAACCCACTACGATTACATATCGAGGCTCCCAATTACTTATACTTATGTTAGAAAATAAATAAATAACAAGTTGCCACCCTGAAAAAGGGTTTAGCTTAAGAGCCACAATATTCCTATTACTTTTTGAATTGGTTTAATAAATACGTAAAAGCATTACTGCGCTAATGTATTCTAAACACGTCATAATACTGTTCTAATGTTAAGAGAAAGCACTAACTCAAAACCAAGTGGATATTAGAGCGAGAATGGCAATTCACTTATGAAAACATTTCAAAGAAATCAACTCTTTACGTATACCAAACGTATTCTACCATGAAATGCACTAAAAAGGAGTTTAAAGAACAGTTTGAATTATGCCAATAACACATAATGTTCATAAAGGCTGTCACAACATTATTGTCACCTTGTTAATTTTTGTCATTTTCATTTTTCAGATACCATCGAAAGACTACTTCTACATCTCACATCACTTGATTTACTAGTTTAACCAGAAAACATTAGCAACCCTTCTGGAACTTTTGTCAGTGTTTGTTTAAAAATATAATTATGTAGTAATTTTGGCTGTAAAAATGTAGCAGAGTACCTATGTAGAAGAGTGGTGAAACAACGACACAAACCAGGCGCACAAGGCTGTATTTCTACGGGCATTTTATTTTAGTTTTGTCCTTAGGATGTTTATTATAATCTGTAAGCATAACATATACCGGCACATGTACGAGTGAAATTAAAATTAATGGGCATTCGTCCTTTGTGCTTTCATTTGAAAGTCATGTCATGTTATCACCACTAAAAAAATCGGAAGCAGCTCGTGGAAACAGAAGGGTAGCATAATAATCACATGGAAGATTTAAAATTATATATATAACTAGGCAGAATGCAACAAAAACAAAAGTCTGGGGATGAAGGGAATAGGAAAAGAAGAAATTAGATGAAAAGCCGACTTATTAGTTTTACCCTTAAAATAACCGTAGTATTAGATTTTGGGTAAAATAACAAACCGACCTAGTACAACTAAGTAAGAATAAGTTCTGGTTGATAGTACTAATGTTATGCTTTAGAATCTGAAATGTGTTCTATATTATGTTCTGTATTTAATACTTTGATAGAAAACGATACAGTTCAGTATAGTGCACCGTCATTTCTATCTTATTGTTTCTACTTTCATTCTATTTATTTTGAACAAGTGAATAAAATTCAAGCTGTTTCTTTTTCTTTTAAGACTTTCCATCTTATCTACACCAAAGCATACATTAGTCAATGGAGGAAACTGTAAGTCGAGTCGACGGACGGATACCACCTGCTCTTTTAAACAATAGCTCAAGAGCTAAATCCGACTACAATTGAAAATCGGGATAATTATCCTCAAATCTAATCGCTAGATAGTGAGTTAAAAGAGTAAAGTGGCTCGACCCGACCTGAGTCGGCCGGTGATTCCCTATGAAAGCTCATGCGTAGCGTAAGTAAGCGTTGCACAGTGCATGGCACATTGCCTTCCCATTTCAGATTTTAAGAGTTAGCTATTAAAGATACAGATGGGCACACTCACCGAGTCAGTCAGTAGCTCAAACTAATCATTACTGATCCAAGAAAAGCACCCCACACATAGCTAAAACAGAGCAACACACACACGCATCATAAGATACACGAACCAATAACAAAAATAAATTTAGTTCAGATGAGCTGCTATAGTACACATAACACACACGCTGAAGACCATAATACCCATATATCAGTCTTTAAAAAAGAAATCTACAGGGCACCTCAGGTACATTATAAGTATATTCGGTTTTTACTTTAAATGAACTATTTAGCTCAACTGGAGAGACGAGTATTAAGGACATTAGACCCTCGTCACTGACTACCGAAGCTACATAATGTAAAGTCAGCTACAACTTAATATTACAACTAGGTACTCACACACTGCGCTCACTATCTATCACATGAGAGAAGGGTAAGATAAATGTTCATAAAAGCACTACTTACTTGACTACATCTATCTTCTTATCTCCCTAGTTTGGATTTAGGAAAATTTAACATGTAAATATACCCACATGACACTAATATACACATACATTACACTCCCATGCTTGTTGTGAGGTTCATTATAGTCCATATTCTCTAAAGTGCTACTAAAACGCATCCTTTATTTACTAAGATGACTACAGATATCAGTAAAAGTACATTTTATAAAAAATCATCTTTAGATATCTACTTACTTACCCTGCCGTCACAATGTATGTTAGTTAATTTGCATTAGAGTAGGCAGGCTCGGTAGGCAAACTTGGTTCCCTAATTGTATCCATTAGCTAAGTAATATGTAATTGCATGAATAATGTAAGTTGTAAATGTTCATTGTCAGTGCGCTGTACACCACTTTCACACTTACATTAGGAAGAACTTATAGATTAATAGTTCAACACAGCGCTCTTTGTTTTCACCAACCGTCGTGAATTATTAAGAAAAAACTGCTTACTACGTAAGTAGTAATCAAAGTCTTTACTCCTTACATTAAAATGAGTTGATATGATATCATTGCTTGTTATTATTATGAGTAAACCTAATTCTGCTAGCTAAAGTAGGTTCCTTAGAATGTGTGCAATGAAAAGAAAATAGAGGAATCAATCGAATGAGTCTACTCTACGGAAGTACAGAGTGTATAGGGATTACAACTTTAAATGCTACTTTTGTAAACTAATAAGTAGGAAGGCCAACAGGTGCTAACCAGATCCGCTTACATATAAGAAGCCATATGTAATGTGGGGATCATGTACACCCAGTCATGCCTATAAAGCAAAAGTAAAGTGGGTTACCTGATCAAATTATCTAGTATTTAGAATAGACAATAAAGTCTACTCGGGGTATTAGAGTGCAAGTAGCATAAAAGTTAAAAGAAGAACCACAGTTATAAATACTATCAAAGTATTAACGACATATAGACAAGAAGACCACACAGAGCTAGATGGTAATTAAAAAAATTAGAATAACAATATTGCCTGCACCTTTTGTTAGCAGATGAGATCTATAGACTGTAATATATACTGCTTTATCTAGTTCATCTTAAAAATGTACGTAGTATGAACGGAAGCTTGCCATGCAATGAAAACCATCATACCATATGATAACAATGTATTGTACGTTACGAGACATCATACCGTCATGTCCCCTTTTAATAAGTACATTCCCTCTTTCGGTTTTATCAGCAGAATCAGCACACTGTATTCGACATGAACTCCCTTTAACTTCCCCATTAAGTAAAAGCGACACAAACCGACAGAAAACCGGAAATGCCAGAATTACAGAATATCCAGTTTCAGCAGTATTTCATTAATTTTATCGTGCGAATTCTAGTTACCTACATAGTGATATTGAAATACTAATTGAGATGTTTATTAACTAAGTACATAGACATACACACGTTTTGTCGTTGATAATGCATTCTATTACTGTTTCCGACTTTATTATTTATAGCTAAGTCATCATGTTGGCTTTATTATGCTTTAATTGTCTTGTTGTCTTGTCTCATTCATAATCTCGATATAAAACGCATTAAAATAATTGGAATATAATGGAATTATCAATATCTAAACCCTGTAGAGTGCTCAAGACTACTTTACACGACTTATTTAAGCTTGGACTTTGCCATACAAAGATTAAGCAATGAAATACAAATTCTTTACAGAGGCTAATCGAGTTTAATTGGAAATAAAGATACAATACAGGGCATTTAACACGGCGTAATAAACATAAGTTGTGAACCCAAGGGTCAATTAAAGCCATTACACTATTACAGTGACCTGACGAGAAGACATGCACTATCTAATTAACTGTATAGTGATAATAATTTTATGGGAAAAAATTAATAACAATTTCTCAATCTGATTTTATTCCTCATTCTGCAGAAATAACTAATTATAAAAGACTATTACATTTAGTGTTTAATATTTTCTACACACTTTTTCCCTCCCATCCTCAGAATCCCTTAATTATCATTACTGTGCCACTATGGAATGAGATAGAAAGATTCTTGTTCCCAAAACATTCTATGCACAGCATTTTCTATAATCATACTATTAACTAACAAGAACAAAGGTGTAATTTGCAATCACGTGTACTTTGTACTTACTGAAGATACCCAAACCATAATTTAACTTTATTCATTTTCAATTCATTTCTACTGACATAATATCTTGTTTTAACTAACATAAATCTATATTTTCCTTTTTCAATCCCGTGTACTTTGTACTTACTGAAGATACCCAAACCATAATTTAACTTTATTCATTTTCAATTCATTTCTACTGACATAATATCTTGTTTTAACTAACATAAATCTATATTTTCCTTTTGCACATCTCTGTTTATTCAGGGAAGACTTAAAACAAGATGAGAAAAGCAAAATTTGTTTGTTGGACAGAATAGAATGTTGAAGTGGTCAGTGGCAAAGTAGTCAGCAAACTAGGTTTGTCTGCAAAGAAAGCAGTCATAGAGTCAGAATTATTATTTTAAGTTAACTACCGACATTAATTCTCTTAAATTATCATTTCCTTCCATATACATAACATATGGGCGCAATAAAATCCGTCGCTACGAGCAAAAGACCTAATTTACACTACTTTAGTTTCCGGTGCACACCTAAATAGATGCCACAAATGAATGATGTATAACCTGATATTCAAATGATCTTACCGCACCCAAGAGCACAAGACAAGCATTGACCAAAACGATAAAATACAAACATAACAAAAAGTAGAGTCAAGCCAGCTAACAAACTTACTATTACTTGGGCACGTCTGTGACAACGGAGACCAAACCAACACTTAGCACTTTATTGTTACCGCATGCAACAGATCAGTTTATCAAAGAGTCAAGTTATCAAGTTATTCTCATGCATATCCCATGACTTACCTTTACCACCAATGTGCAAAATAACCTTAGGATAAAGGACTGCAAAAATTTGCAAGTCTATGGGGAAACTTGTTCTACCTCCACCCTCGCTTCAACTTCACCTTTACTTTAGTGCATAATAATACATTTATAAGCTCTTCCAGGCGAGCTTATTTGACATTATTTCTGCATTTTACACTCTCCTCGTAATATAGCTAAGAGTATTATAATATGTGTAATACATTAAGCATTATTAATAGTTGGCAAACGATATGGACACATCCTACCAACAATTTGAACATCTGCGTCCTGCATTTTCATATACAAACAGAATCAACCTTAAAATTTAGCTTTAAATCTTTCAGAGCCCTATTAAACTTGTACTTCAACTATTAGGCAGTTTTTGCAAATAATATGTATGTATTGACGTAATGCATATAAATATCTGCCTTCATACACCGAGCACATTATACAGATGCTTAATTGCCACCATATATACACAAAACAAGTATTTTTCTTCACTGTATAAATAGTTAGAAGGGATGACTCTTCAGGTCGTACAAGAAAGAGTATTAATATTTATGCAACACCACTATGATGCGTTTCATTCATGAAGTATTTTTTTTACTATTTTGCAAGATTGCAACATCAAAGTTAACTTCGAATCAATTCAAACTCTGCGAGAGAATGTATGAAATTTCAATGCGCAGGGAAATTGAAGTTTACAATGTACAATACGTAAATACACTACACAAGTATAATCAGCCAACTTCAGAATGAATCTAGAAAATTTTCACCCACCTTCACTAGGAAAATTTTTACGTCAGATAGAGACAATTCTTGATGGCAAAATGCCATACATTATATCATACTTACGAAGCTCTACCCTAAATGCTGACACTATGTATGAACAATGTATTAATATTATACACAACTACGCGAATAATGAATTTATTACTTATATGCTTACTACAACTCATAATAGCAATTATGCACGACCAATTGGCCATGCTTTCCAACAGTGTATGAAATGTATTATTATTCCTTCTCAGTTTTGTAACATCCATGGCTTATCTCATTCTTTCGTTCATTCATAAAAATTTTTGTGTATAAACCCAAACCTGCCAAGCCCACTTAAGTATTAAACTTACAATATGGCGAAGTCAGTCTTTTTTACACCAAATAGCAATTTATTTTGTCGGTTTCCACAAATGGGTCCCTACTCAACTTGCTAAATTAATTCAAACACTAACAATAAGTCAAAGTCATCTACTACTCAACATAAAATATATAGGGGTTATCCCAGCCTGTGTAAATTACAAAAAACAGCGACCAGTTTTTTTGGTAATGGCAGAATCTTAAAAAAGAAATCGACCAGTAAGTGTTAGAACAATTTCCTGATAAGAAAAGCCATTTTTAATTCGTCATTATCGCCAAATAATTCCATTTCCTGACATTCCTGGGTACGTAAATACGTATGTTTTAGAAACGTACAGTACATGTGTGTATGTATCCAACCACCTTTAATATTAAGAGAGACTGACTGGTATTAGAAGACAATTGATTCAAGATCCAACTATCAACACATGATTTTGAATAAATGAATCTCTATTTCTTAACTGAACTCTCAGAGATGGACTACTGACATGTACCTTACACTTATTTAGGAAATTTGAGCTGTAACATGTCCATAACTGAACCTGGTATCATATTAGAATAGTAATGTTTGTTTAATGAATGAACACCTATACTTTTATGGAAAAACTACTACAAATGTTTACAAAACTATACAATACGAAACGAAGAAAACAACTAACGGATTATTGGGTAGAAGTATAAAATATAACAATTATACCAATAAATAAGAAAGAATGTCAGTGTACGTAAATTAGGTTTACTAAATTATAAATTGCAAGCAATTAAAATTGAAGATTAATATATAAAAAATACTGACCCTAGTAGTTCAAAACACAAAGAATTTGAACCAAAGGGTGACTTTTTCATTAACTTGAAAGTTGGAGAACACGGGAAAATCCTCCAACACCTTATTCCATTATTCCAAATTCCAAGCAAAGCAAACTCTATTACGATTTTATCTATAGTAGTGAGGACCATGTTTTGCATAGGTAGATGTTAATGACTAATGACCATGCATGTTGTAATGTATCTGTATTAGCGTAACCCTAGCCCAGTAACTGTGCCATTGAATTGATGTTTTTTTAGTTAAAACTGCGATAATATTTTTTTAACCTATTGAAATTTTTAAGTACAACATAGAAATATAGATCAATATGAGCCAGGAGTGTATCAGTGTAAATTTTCTTGCGCACAAAATGTTGCTTCATAATGGTCAAATAAAGTTAGCATGCAAATCCTGTGAATATAGCATCTGATGATTAAAGTCAGTACAATCGCTAGGATAACAAATCAAATGGAATAAAAACAGCAACCAAGACTGTTCTTTGTCTCCTCTAGTTCTTTTGTAGTACTCAATTGTAGCATTATTAGTTATTGCGAACAAAGAAAAATTAAAGAAAATACAAGTTTCCTTCAGGCCGGCATTCTAAAGAAAACAAATTCTTCTATCTGCATAAGGCCAAAAATCACAGTGACTACGTATAAAAATTTTATTATTATAGTTAGTCTGATTCATCGGTTTTTACTCAAAAACATCATATCAATATGTGGAGGTGAATTCACAACTACTTCTTATGCAAAACCCTTTAACTTTCACCAGATGCAACAGTTGTGTTTTTGTATAATATTTGTTGAGTCAGTCATTTGTAGTACATCTGCAAATCAACTGGTATATGTGCTACACAAAAATGCGAATCTGTCAGAAGAGATGCAATGAGGAACTACTTAATTGCATTTTAACAGCTTCCCATTCACTAAAACATTTTTATTTCATTTTAAGAATACGAACGTTCCATAATGTTCTATGTGATGTGACTATTTCAGATTCATGTCTAAAAACTTCGAAAACTTTGCAATTATGCGAATTACAGATAATGACAATGATAAGGTAAATGCACCTTAACTTTCAGACATTAAAATGGTAGGCATTTATAATCTCAGAGGTGAAAGGTCAAACTCACTCACAGACAGACAAAACCAAAACTTTTTTGCTACTTTGTTTCCCATCTATTCAGTTCCAAACAGATTAGCAATGCATTAGATATTTTTCCGGAAATCCTAAAACCCGAGTTTCCAACTGCTGTAAGTTGTGGTTTCACTTAGGAATTTTTGTTTGCATACTGTGTACTACGCTACAATAACACATTAAAGGCGCATACTATTCCATTTATACAAAATCATGTAGACTTAGAGTTAATAAACTGACATTACATTTGTGTTGGCATGTGATATGAGATGATATGGTAAGCTAGATGTAATGCACTGAGTGTGCCAGAAGGAAATGACAATCATCTCTTGATGAAATTAAAAAATAGCCAAACCTAAGTGTTTAAATGCCTTCAGTCACAAATAAGTAAAATTGTACTCTTTAAAATTAAACTTAAACTATACTGTTCAGTCATTTTTGGAGCCTTCAGCTTTGTCATACTAATAGTTTATTTTGTCATATTAAATGTATATATACTCCCACTCACTATCTTATGTTTAACTCACACAAAAGTGTTATACTATTTATATACGTAATAGGTACTTACATTTATGTGATCATAACCTAGCTCATGATGCGCATATTTAGCTTTATCAGACAGATGCATACAATATTGATAGATCAGACTATCTGAGCCTAATAACAATAACAAATCAAAGTTTTGCTGTCTCATCATGACCACATATTTGTAATCACGTTCCCCGACAAAAGCAAAACTAAACATGACAGTCAAGCAGAAAACAATAATTACCTCTGCTCTATTGTTCTACAGTCAGTTACTTTTAGCTACAGTCAATAATCAACTTCCCAACTCTGTGAACTTCTATAGCTTCTTATATTTAAGTACACATTTTTTTTATTCAATAATTATTTGATTGAAGATTTATAATGTATACTATAATAATCATTTAGAGACATAGAGTTTGTATGTGTACTGCTCTGAATACTCTCTCTATCCGGAGATACAATTATAATTAGTATCACATTTAAGCTATGTTTTCCTTGCTATAGTTCTTGCAATTGCAAAATCCTGCAATTGTAATCAATAAACCGTAGTAGCTATAATAGATTATAAATGCGTTTAATTTTACTTACTATGTTTTTGCAATTTAGTGGTAGCTGGTAGTAGTATAGTTTATATTGTGTATGCCCTTTGTCACTGGCACTATTGTCCGATTTCTTCATTTATTTCCAGGACACTCCATTTTAACAGCCAAGTAATGGGGTGGCAGTTTTACATTATTATTGGTACACTCCTTTGTTTATAAAATTATAGGATTTCAGGATGGTCCATGTAAATCAGAGTTACTTTAATTAATTAAGCAGTCCATGGTATAAACAGCCTTAACGCATAGTTGTAAAATATGAGAGTCATTATCACAATATTCTCGCTTTTTATTCCAAAACTGATTGTTGTTAGCTTCAAAAGTTAATGTTATCAGACACAAAATGCCCAAGACACATACAATATACTACACTTTGCTCAACATAATGATATTCATGTGTTCTTTAGTCCTTTACAGTTTCATTTTTCTTTCTCTTAAAGATTTGTTGTGACTTTGACAGATAAAAACTGAAAATTTAGTAAAAAGTACTTTAATGCTCCAAAATACATACATTACTAAACTATACTGTCTTTCCCAAACCTAAGCCCGGTTGAGTATACTAATTATCTATCATATCTGTTCTATTTACCAAAATAGTCTCTACTTTCGCGCCCAACATCCGCAGATAATCCATCACTTAACATCCCTCAAGGTCAAGGTGCCCAGTATATAGTGTGAATTGAATGAAATGATCTCAATGTTTGGTGGGCACGAATCTCTTTGACTTTCAGAAACAGCATAGCAGATAGTGACAAAATAATTCAAATTGACAAGAGAAGTTTTTATGAATTCTGTTATTTGTGTAACCAAGAACTCTTCATTAGGGGATACAGCACATTGCTAGCGACGTGATGAATAAAAATTCGAAATATCATACAGATTTTTTTGAAATCTTACATTGTATGGTAAGAATGATTCCAAAGGAATATTGAATAGTATTTGATGAGATGTGTAAATCTAATATTAACTATATAAGCTGTCATGTCATTCATTATTCATTACTGAACATCTAAGCCAATAATCAGACTCAAAAACAGTTTACAGCTGTTCCTCTAAATTCTAGAACCCCCAATTTAAGTTAATATTTTAATTTCAATGAGTAAAAAGTGAAACCAACGGGTGCATAATTCTATGATTGATATTTTTTAGCAATTTGGAATTTTTCGGGCCGTGTCAGCAATTAATTGTTTTATCCCCTGTCTACATTTCTCAGGTTTGCTTGGGCAGGACAGTATTTTTATTGTGTAACTCCGTAAAATGACATGAACTGAAAAATGCACTAGAAAAACCCCTAAAATTTGAATTGAAAATCATGCTTTTTAGCCCAAATTTCAACATACATAAGATATTTTTGTGGAATTACCACATTCACATGTTACGTTTTCGATCTGTTTTACTATTTTCCGGCATGTGTCCTGGTCGTTACTCATTCATGACATTGTTAACTATGGGATAGTGGTATCATAATAGTAATGACATTTTTGATAACTAAGCCTGAGCAATTTTCGAATATAATGTTGGAATCTAGTGGTTTGTCATCAATAAGTTCCATGGAAAGTTGTGTACTTGGTCCAGAAATCATGATTTCCAAATGGCAGATTTTAAAGGCTTATTTCATTTCAGTATTCAGTATTACAGAGACAGTGTGTTTATGTACTTAGTACATGCACGTGCACACTATACTACCTATATGCTAAGCTGCACTACATACACACTTGTTGCACATTTTTACCCATCCACAGGCGCAAATAAATTTTTCATTGTAACAAGTCACACTCACACAACCATCACCCACAGTCACATAACACAACAGTATTAGGTTGCATTGGTGTGTACAAGTGTGTAACTGCAGCTCCTTCAAAGCTTCACAATATGTAAGCACAAAGTCATGGAAAACTCATAATTAAAGAACGAACTAGCTAAATGTTTCAAAATTCAAATATTTCAATGCAGAACTATCGAAGTGCATTGCACAATCAGTATTATCCTTCTAATTCTCACATGTGTGTGCTATTGAAGTGATTGAAGACAGAAAAATCTTTGGAATGGAACTTTTTCGGATATGGATCTGTTGCTGGAAAAGTCGAAACACTTGTCTCTTCAGAGATTAATAGAAATTTGTGGGAGAACTAACACTGAACAAAATAGCAGACTATCTCTCCCTTTTAAGTCTACATCACACAACACATTACAAATCACGATACAACTCTTTGGGCTTTGAACACAATGTATTATATACACCTGACGACATTACGAATATTTTAAGAGAGACTGTATGCATCGAAAGCTAGATAGACTACTAGCAATCCCTATTTAATGCATATTTTGAATGCAATAGCTCGAAGCAGTCGTGATTTCAACTCCTATCCAACTGAAGCTGAAGCACACCCTCTCCGGTTCTCTTCTTCTCTGGAAACTCTCTTATAAATGCCGTATATAGATTGCATATTATTTTTTAGTATACCTACACAGATTCTTCCAAAGCAAGACTGGCCAGATACCAAATAAAAAACACTAGCTATGTACATAGGTATCTACACCGTCACACAGTATATAACCTTTGTAAATGAACATCTTTTTTGCTCTTTAAAATCACTCTCTGTCCGCTGTTGCTACTTTGCTACAACGTGAGTTTCTTATACAGAGAGCTAAAACATTCATGTGTAGGACTATTTCATACAAATAAGGCATGTAATACCTCCACATTTTTTCAATACCGGTGTTCGGTATATTCATTATTGTGGACATGTAGCCATACTTGAATTGTAGCTGTAGTCTGCACAGTTAAGATTAAGACCAAGTTTCTATGAGAATTAAGTCTGGAACCTGTAATCCTGTGCCTATTTCTTAAGCCTGCCTGTTGGTTGATTTTATTTGAATTGTGCAATTTCATTGGCTATCGCCCTGACAAAATTTCATATGATTTTACAAGGCAAGTCGATTGGGTCCATATTATTCCCAAGGTAAGATAGTAGTGCTGAATGTTCGTAATGACAATATAATATTACGTGTGCATATACCATTGACACAGAACGGAAGTAGGACACCGCATCAGCCATCGCACCAACCGCAACTCCTGCCACCGCACTCGACATCACACAAGCTCCCGCGTATGCCCCAATTCCTGCCACCGCACCATCTCCCGCGCATACCCCAACTCCTGCCACCGCCCCAGCCATCACATAAACCACCGCCCCAAACCACTGCACCAGCACCAACTCTTCCCACCGCACCAGCTCCCGCGCATGCCCCAAATCCTGCCACCGCACAAGCTCCCGCGCATGTCCCAAATCCTGCCACCGCACAAGCTCCCGCTCACGCGTCAACTAGGCGTCAATTGTTGAAAATTTTAATTACATTGCATTGGCCGTACCCCAATACTGGTACTCTCATCATACATAATACAACTGACGGTGACGGACCGATGTTGCATGCCCAAGATACAAAGTAACCGTTTAACTGTTGGACCGTCACTAAGATGATAGTAACTTCTTATGCAAAGGGCTACATTTACAATTACAATATATAACATAAACATAGGTATAGGGGTTCAGTTCGGAGTTCGGACTCCAGACACCAGATAGAAGTATGACTTGGGAATAGAATGCGATGGACAACGCAGCTACACAAACGCGATGGACATTATGTACTTAGCTTGTAGTAT